>BQNB010086389.1:0-28203 GCA_026074375.1 Tanacetum coccineum | reverse complement strand
AACCTGATGGTTTACCCTACCGATGCGCGAAGTATGAAGCCTTGAAACATTTCACCATGTTCAAGTGTACACCAACAACCATATCCAATACCGACAAAAAAAACTGTCACACAACAACAACGTTGCAATAGAGTAAAAGTCACCGAATCACATGTAACCTTAAATGACCACAACCTGAATCAAAAGCCTTTAACCCTCTGTTACTTAGCATTCTTGTCCACCTTAAAGCCTCAACGTCATTATGTCGAGTGGCAAAAAAAGTAATTATAATCACAATAACTATACTCTAGCATATGTAAAGCTTATGAAACCTTAATTGGTACTTGCGTACCAAAGGCATACACGAAAATACAGATATGCAAATAGAATATTTGGCAACTAATCGAAACCCTAATAAGTTTACCCATATTTTCATCAAGAAGACCACATTGAAGATAACTCATTCGAAAACCTTCTTGATACCAATCAATAGCACATAGTAGGGATAGTCAACCTTAACATCAACTGAAAGGAACACGGTAAGTAAACAATTACGAAGAAAAGTATCGATGAAGGTAAAGACGGCTAACCTGCTATGGAGTTGATCGATGAAGCTTGTTGATTAAGATGATAGTACAATGGCCTGTGACGAAGGTCTAGAAGGTGAAAAGGAAACGACAAAAGTTGTGCACGAATGGAGGTGTTATAGACAGATATTTTGATGGGCTGGACTAACGTTGGGGATGGATTAGACTACCATCATTAACAGTTATTAAAATGCACAGTGCATTTTACATCTGTTATGATAAAATATATAATGCTTGATGGATAATTTTGAGGCCCAAATCTTTTACGCATTACCCATACAAGAAAAGAGAGATATTTATGGGTGGTGGTGATGGTTGACAATGTCTCTTTTCATATCGAATATGCTACTTTTTACTTTTTATATCTTTTGGTCAATATTTAATCTCTATTTCTGTAGTTTAACACAGAAGAAACTTAGATTAGATTTCTGCCATTTTTAATCAGAAAAAGTTTTGGAGATAACAAGAACATACTGTATACTAGAATTAATGGAAGGAGTGCTGGGATTATTGAAATTATGAGTAAAAAGAGGGATCAATCTAGCAGTTCGCGACACCAAAACCAGCGATCCTTATCTCGTCGCATCTTTGGATAACCAGGTTGGGCTCTCGCGTTCCTTATATCCTATCAAAAATTATATATGTCTTGTTGCTTCGCTAACTCTGTACCATGATCATTTTTTGATTCGTTTCTATGCTATCAATCTTATACAACAACATCCAATTGTGAGATTCTATTTTTTATATTCAGGGACATCTAATTTAGTCTTATGGTTTCGCAATTCCTCATCATGTTATGGGTTCCTAATTCTCGATACAAACATCGTTGCAAAATTATCTTTAACAAATAAATGGCACATCAATCACGGTCTTGTTCTTGTATCAACATTCAATTTTTTTTTTTAAATGGGATATCAGAGAATCAGAATCTAGCACAATATTTACATAGGAACATTCATTTAGTTGAGATACAAAGGGCCATAGTTTGTTATTGGAAGTAATCCTATATTTATGACCAAGCCAGCCTTTCATTGACAAATAATAAAATCTGTTTATCCGGAATAAAAGATATATTTATGTTTCTTGTAATGTTTTTTATCAAGGAAACACGGTGAAATAACAAAACTATGAAAATGAATCAACCAATGGAACTCAAAGAACCTTAATTTCCAATAATGCCCTCTCATATGAAAACTTTTTCTAATGCAGAAAACAAAGACAAAGGTTATTAAAGGGAATTGCAATCCTGTGTGGAACGATGAATTGACTCTCACAATGAAGGACCCCAAAGATCCAATACATATTGTAAGTGCCAACATTTTCCAAAATAGAAACATAATTTTTATATTTGTTGATTACAAGGAACTTCGTTTTGTGTATTTCAGGCTGTCTACGATAAAGATAAGTTTAGTAACGACGACAGTATGGGGATGGCAGAGATAGATGTGAAACCATACATAGAATGCCTTAGAATGGGTTTAAATTATAACAACCTTCCAAATGGTACTAAATTAGAGCGTGTTCATCCCAAAAAGAACAACTACTTAGCGGACCAGAGTTGCATTGTTTGGGAGAATGGTAAAATTGTACAAGACATGGTCCTTCGATTGAGAGACGTTGAGTGTGGTGAGGTTGTAATCCAAATAGAGTTGTTTCCTCTTCCAGGTCGTAAATTACATGTCTAGAAGGCTCAATCACATTTCTTTGGTGCTTATTTTATGAAAATATAATTTAGAACTTTGCATTGCAAGAAAAGTTACAGTGTGATCGATGTATGTTTGGGGGTTGTGTTTTCAAAGTCATTATGTGATACGATATAACCATATAACACAAACAATTGTAACATTAACATAATGGGCTACACAATATTGTTTGGAAGTGAATTTATCGTAAACTAGCAGGGTACCCGCGCGTTGCAGCGGCGGGTACCCTGCAATCACGATTTCTGACGAACAATTTTTCCGATCATCATTTTCCGTTACAATAGCTTTACAGATAGCTAGATTTTTTATGCTAGATAACTTTATGTATGAGACTATGAGCAACATATTTTATATAATAATAGCAGATACTGTAGCGTTGCTAGTACCTAAGCGGTTGTTGTGGCGAGAAATGATAAGCTGGTGTGTGTCGTTTTGTATTACAATCCTTTTATTTAAAAAATCACATCATAGAGTTGACATGTGTCACTTCTAATTAAAATATCACTTTTATTTTCAATTTGACTTTTCTTTTGTATTATTTAGTTTTTTTAGGATCTAAAATTTTCACCGTTATTTTTCTAAAATTCCTGATCGTTAAATAACATCCATTTTTGATTATATTTTTATAAATTTTTAGTTTTGACATTTTTTAGTGGGTTTATTTTGAATATTCTAAACAACTTTAACTTTTAATTTGAATACAAACTTAGATTCGTAGTATTTACTTTGGAGGACAATGTTTGATGGGCAAAGAGAGTGTGTGAGTTTTATAAAGTAGTAGAATGATGTGGGGGGGGGCTATTATGGATGTTGCGGAAAGCTACGGAACTAAACAAACGAATTCTCTAACGCGGTGGTAGGTGAATCGCGGAGCGAGTTGAGTTAGCAATTTTTATCGTCGCCGCTATGCGCGGGTAACACTAGTTTATGACCAAGCAGCTTTCATTGAAAATATAAAATCTGTTTAGCATAATTTCATTCCGGATAAAAGGATATATTTAATGTTCTTGTAATGTTTTTTATCAAGGAAACACGGTGAAATAACAAAACTATGGAAAATGAATCAACCAATGGAACTCAAAGAACCTTAATTTCCAATATTGCCCTGTCTCATATGAAAACTTTTTCTAATGCAGAAAACAAAGACAAAGGTTATTAAAGGGAACTGCAATCCTGTGTGGAACGATGAATTGACTCTCACAATGAAGGACCCCAAAGATCCAATACATATTGTAAGTGCCAACATTTTCCAAAATAGAAACATAATTTTTATATTTGTTGATTACAAGGAACTTCGTTTGTGTATTTCAGGCTGTCTACGATAAAGATAAGTTAGTAACGACGAACAGTATGGGGATGCAGAGGATAGATGTGTAACCATACCTAGAATGCTTAGAATGGGTTTAATTTATAACAACCTTCCTATAATGAGTACTAAAATTAGAGCGTGTTCATCCCAAAAAGAACAACTACTTAGCGGACCAGAGTTGCATTGTTTGGGAGAATGGTAAAATTGTACAAGACATGGTCCTTCGATTGAGAGACGTTGAGTGTGGTGAGGTTGTAATCCAAATAGAGTTGGTTCCTCTTCCAGGTCGTAAATTACGTGTCTAGAGCTCAAATCAACTTTTTTTGGTGCTTATTTTATGAAAATATTAATTTAGAACTTTGCCATTGCAAGAAATTTTACAGTGTGATCGATGTATGTTTGGGGATTGTGTTTTCAAAGTCATTTGTGAGTACGTTATAACCATATAACACAAACAATTGTAACCTTAACATAATGGGACCAATTATTGTTTGAAGTGAATTATCGTAAACTAGCAGTGGTACCCTCGCGTTGAAGCGGCGGGTACCCTTTTTCAATCACGATTTCTGACGAAATCAATTTTTCCCGATTCATCATCTTTCCGTTATCAATAGCTTACAGGTTAGCACAGATTTTTTTGTGATAGATAACTTTATGTATGAGACTATGGCAACATATTTTATTAATAATATGCAGTACTGTAGAGGTGCTTGTACTAAGGGTTGTTGTGGCTGAGATGATAAGCTGGTGTGTGTCGTTTTGTATTATGCATACAAAAATCGTTTTGAAGTATGTTTGATTCTCCAAAACTTTGTTTTAGATACACGGACATTCACATTTTTCGTTTCCGTTTAATACACCTTCTTTTTTATATTTTGCGTTTCCAAAATTTAATAATCAAAACGGGAAAATGTAATCATAAATGGGGAGTCATATTGTCATATAATGATTGTAATTATAAAAAGTGTTCTTAAACATAAGATGTTTAATGTTAATTAATTGTTGTAACAATAATCAGTACAATTGTAACACCCCCAAAATGGGTCGCAGCGGAATATGATGTTCCGGGGGTATTACTTCATAGATCAATAGCACAAGATATGAGAACGGCCTCTATAGGAGTAGTTTAAAAATGTATACATTGGATTTAAATAATGGTTCGTTACAAAAGCTCATGGCTTAACTTGTTTACTGAAAAGTAAAGATTTACAACATAACAATATCCCAAAATGTAATGCATGCAAATCTTTATGATAATATGACTTCAAAAGACGACCATCCAATGTATCCATGACTTGCACCTTATTGACCTGAGAAAACATGTTTAAACTGTCAACAATAATGTTGGTGAATTTATAGGTTTATAAATTTAATGAAACGGATAGAATGGTTTCCGCTGTATAAAGTATACAAATCAGTATACAAAAATGTATTACGAAATGTACTAAGCTCATGACACTGAGGCTAAACAATGAATGTATATAAAATACAAGTAATGAATGTGCCCAATGTAGATGCTCAACCCCGTAAACATCTATAATTGATCCGAAAGGGTAATCGTTCGTTACGATGATAGCTAATCACCGAAGGGGATGTTAATTCCCAAATGATCTATTCATAACATCGCGCTTACAATCCTGTAATTAACAGTTATGATGATGGGCATAGTGGGTTATAGCTACTTAGGCAAATCGTAATATTTGAATTAAAATGTACTTGCATCATTTTATAAAAACAAACATGATAATCCCGAGATTTGCTTTAAATGATTGCACAAGTAAAAGTTGGGGGGACTATAAAATCACTATCTAAGTAATGTTAGTAGAAGCAGGTAGTGACACGAAGAACGATGCAAAAGGCTTTATCCGCAACCTATGAATAAATAATACATATTCACTAAACAGAAAATAATAATATAAATACTTGCAATCTCGTCCCTAGTGTGTGCTTGAACTTTATTTAAAATAATGACGTTTGAAAACAATTTCTTGTTTTAAAATAGTCAACTTTATCGGGTCAACGCGGTCAATATATAAGTACATAATTTACGACTTCGGACTTTTAAGAAACTAGGTCGTATATACTTTAAAATATTAGTTTAGGTCAGTCCTTGGTTTGGTCTCTAGTGCGTCAAATAATTAGACGAAACATTGACAATCACTAATTGAGTTAAGCGTATATATTAATAAGTTTTAACATGAGACGACTTAGAGTTTTACAATTAAATTACGGGTTCGTTAGTTAACAATAATGAAAAGTAAAAGTATTTTTGAAAACTCGGTTCGGTAGTCTACAACTTTCGTTAAGTAAGTTTTGTCTAAAAAGGTCGTTTAACGTGTTAAGAACGAGGCTAAACGTGTGTGGGTCGCAAGGCAGATTTATACTTAGAAAATAATGGGTTAACTCAGCGTGTACTGTTTGCGTGGGTGGTGTTTTGGAATCAATTTTCATCCTCAATACTAAACGTAGGACGAATACAATAATATTTGGTAAACTTAGGTTCTTCTGGCTTTAATTAGTATTTTTTAACTTTGTGTGACGGGTGGTTAACTGGTTAAATAATGGGTCGAAGGTGAGGGTGTGCTTGGGCATAAACCTGGCTGAGTGACACACAAAGGTGTTGAAGATTGTCGATACTCATGACAAACAACCAAAAGTATACGCGAATTGCAAGCAGAATACTAAACGAAAAAGGGTGGTTTTCATTCTAAATTAAAGTTGATACTTCAGGCTTTATATAACAGCACTTGGTTCGTTATTTCCTTTAGTAAAATTAACACAATAATTCAACGAAAAACGTTCGCTGGCTGTTTTACAAAAGTGGGCAAAAGTGACAGTTTTGCACGTCGACTTTGAGGTTTATAACTTTTTATCTACTTGACGTAAATAAATGTTTCAAGGGATAAAATTTCATTAAATGTCCTACTTTTGAAATACCAGTTCGATTCATATACTCTACTTTTAAGGGTCGAAAAAGTGTACTCAAAATCATTAGTGTGGGCTGCGTTTTATATTAATGATACCTACACGTTTTTCTTTCTAGCTAGCCAATGCATTTAAGTTACTAAAGAGACTGAGTTTTTCTAAACCTAACACCCTCGCACAACAATGTACATGTTTCATTAGTCTCTTCGCAAGTTTTATAGGGTTTTACTATTTATTCGCTCTACATTAGGAACTAAAACAAAAGACATGTTTTCTTTTATCAAGCACACTCTAAAGACATAAGTATTGCACATATAAGATAGATAATGAGGAAAGATTTAGCTCACAAAAAGAAACGCAGAGATGAAGGCGTGAAAAGCTCGACCCTAAGAAGTGATGAATGCTCGGACCCCTTTTTTACCCCTTACTTATACACGAACCAAGCACTCCAAACCTAATGATTTTTCCCACTTCTTGTACCCCTATGGTCACGTACCC
The DNA here is from genome assembly GCA_026074375.1 of Tanacetum coccineum. Taxonomy (NCBI): domain Eukaryota; kingdom Viridiplantae; phylum Streptophyta; class Magnoliopsida; order Asterales; family Asteraceae; genus Tanacetum; species Tanacetum coccineum. Next base: position 21,202 of record BQNB010086389.1, on the reverse strand, counting down.
ACTCTTTCTTGCTGTTTAATGAGGACGTTTAAACAAGGAATGAAACACGAATGGAACTAGTTAGGGTTTCGTTGGAGGTATTAGGGTTTTCTAGGGTGTATGGAGATAACAAGGGTGAAAGGGTGCGGGTTTGTTTGTTTGTTGTGTATGCGTCGGGATTAAGAGAACAAGAACCTAAAGAGGGATAATGAAGTGTGAATCTGATAGAATTATATCTTCTATGTCGCCTGTTATTTGCAAGGAGTATGCAAGCCCTTTTATACTCTCATAGCAAGGCATGCATAGTATCTCACTCTTGAGTCACATTCTATTGTTAATTTAAATGGGGTAAAGGATTTCTTGGGTTTCAATCGGTCAATGTATAGTATCTAAAAGGTGGAAACTGTATAAGACTTGGGAGCAAAACCAATGAGAAAAGCAGTTAAGATATTCACGAGAGTTTATGGGTTAAGGAGAGAATGGGTGTGGGCTTTTAATCGGTGGTTTAAGGAGGATAAAGAGGGGCTAGTAATACTTGTGCTTATCTAATAAAATTTAAAGGTGGATACATGTATGTATGGGAGAAAAATATGTCGGCCTTCATGCTAGATTGTAGGGATACATGGTTTTTTTTTGCTTTATCTAGCTTCCTAAATTATTGAAGTTAAAGTTTTGGTGTAGATTGTTTTTAATAGGTTCTTACTTGGATACTATAAATGAATGTAACCAAGTAACTTAACGTTTTGTGAAAATGAATTAAATGACGAATATGAAGGGATCCTGTAAGGTCGTAATGAGTTTAGATTACGTTTCTAGCTAAACGTTGAATTTTTTGTGCATACGCGATTTAACCAACGTGGTTTAGATACATAGTTACGTGAAACAAGTTAAAATAATAGGAGAAACTAGTTAATTAATGAAAACTCAAAGTTGTATCATGACCTGAAATTTCGGGGTGTTATAGTCTCCCCCGGTTAAGTGAGCCTTGTCCTCAAGGCTTAAGACACGGCACCGGACGACGGTGCGATCTTGGTGAAAAGGTGTGGATACTTCTGCTTGAATTGGTCCTCACGTTCCCAGGTAAACTCAGGACCTCGTTTAGAGTTCCATCTAACCTTTATGATGGGAATGCGACTCCTCTTCAATTGCTTGATTTCACGATCCATAACCTCTACTGGCTCTTCCACAAAGTGGAGCTTGTCATCAACACGTAGTTCTTCCAACGGGATCACAAGTGATTCATCGGACAGACACTTCTTCAGGTTTGACACATGAAATGTGTTATGAACTCGGCTTAATTGTTGTGGTAGCTCAAGTTTATAGGCAACCGTTCTGACTCTCTCGATCACCTTGAAAGGACCGACATACCTAGGATTTAACTTCCCCCGTTTGCCAAAATGCACAACTCCTTTCCAAGGCAAAACTTTTAACATGACCCTGTCACCAACTTGAAATACCATTGGTTTACGTCTAATGTTTGCATAGCTCTTCTGTCGGTCACGAGCGGCTTGGATTCTGTTTTTGATTTGGATGATTTTCTTGGTGGTTTTATGAATTAGTGCAGGACCAGTAAGCTGAGCATCTCCAACTTCTACCCAACATACGGGTGATCGACACTTTTGTCCATACAGTGCCTCAAATGGTGCAGCCTTTATGCTGGTATGGTAACTGTTGTTGTAAGAGAATTATACTAACGGTAAGTTTCTATCCTAATTCTTTCCAAAGTCCAACACGTAAGTGCGAAACATGTTTTCCAAGGATTGGATAGTTCTTTCACTTTGACTGTCAGTTTCGGGATGATAGGCCGTACTCATGTCCAATCGGGTGCCCAAAGCCTTATGGAGTGCTTGCCAGAATAGTAACATAAATCTACCATCATGATCAGAGATAATAGAAACCGGCACACCATGTTGGGTGACTACTTCCTTCATGTAAAGCTTCATTAACTTCTCCATGGGGTCATTTTCCTTCATTGGTAGGAAGTGAGCAGATTTTGTAAGACGATCAATGATCACCCAAATGGTGTCATAACCGTTTACCATCTTAGGGAGTTTAGTGACGAAATCCATGGTTATTTTCTCCTATTTCCACTCTGGAATCTCCGGTTGGACTAGTAAACCGGAGGGTTTTTGGTGCTCTGCCTTAACTTTAGCACAAGTCAAGCATTTGCTAACATAAGTGGCAATATTTGCCTTCATGTTAGGCCACCAATACAACTGCTTCAAATCTTGATACATCTTGTCATAACCCGGGTGAATAGAATACTTTGACTTATGAGACTCGTGCATGACTAGAGTCCTTAAGTTGCCATAACACGGTAACCAACTTTTGTTGTTTAAACACAAGGTTCCGTCCACACGGGGTTTCAATCTTTCCTTTGTAAGGTCTTGTCGGAGCATACCTCTAACATCTTAAGCAGTGAGGTTTTCAGGTTTTAACGCTTCGGTTTGAGCTTCTAGGATTTGTTTGGGGAGGTTCAAACCAATAGTCATGACTAAGGTTCAGACCCTTAAAGGTTTAGGCCATTCTTTCCTGCTCAAAGCATCAGCAACAACATTTGCTTTCTCTAGGTAATAACGTATGTCACAATCGTAATCACTAAGCAACTCCAACCAACGCCGTTGCCTCATGTTCAACTCTTTTTGATCGAGGATATGTTGTAAACTCTTGTGGTCAGTAAATACGGTGCACCTTGTCCCGTATAAGTAATGTCTCCACATCTTAAGAGCGAACACCACAGCTCCGAGTTCCAGATCATGAGTTGTGTAGTTTTTCTCATGGATCTTCAGTTGTCGAGAAGCATAGGCTATAACTTTCTCGTTTTGCATAAGCACGACACCCAATCCCTTATGCGACGCATCGCAATAAACAACGAAGTTTTCTGATCCTTTAGGCAAGGCCAGAATGGGTGCGCTACACAACTTTTGTTTAATCAATTGAAATGCGGCTTCCTCCTTTTCTCCCCAGTCAAACTTCACACTCTTCTGAGTCAGCTTAGTCATTGGCTTTGCGATCTTAGAAAAGCCTTCAATGAATCTTCTGTAATAACCGGCGAGTCCTAAAAATTGGCGGATCTCTGTTGGACTCTTAGGAGATGCCCAATCTTTAATCGACTCGATCTTTGCTGGGTCTACGTGAATGCCTTTGCTATCAATCACGTGTCCGAGAAACTATACTTTTGGAATCCAAAATTCACACTTGGAAAATTTTGCGTACAACTCCTCTTTCTTAAGCAACTCCAAAATTAATTTGAGATGCTCTTCATGCTCTTCCTTGTTCTTTGAATTGATTAGTATATCGTCAATAAAGACAATCACAAACTTATCCAAATAAGGTTTGCACACCCGATTCATGAGGTCCATAAATACCGATGGTGCGTTTGTCAAACCAAAAGGCATTACTTGAAATTCATAATGCCCATAACGTGTCCTAAACGCGGTCTTGGGAATGTGTTAAAAACTTAATAGCTATAGAAAAAAGTAAAAAACATACGAATTATCAAAACTAACGGGGTATTACTACCAAAAAGTTATCATATTTAAAGTATAAATTCTTAAGCAAGTATCGTGGTTAAAATTAAATATTCTATTAGCATTTAAGATGTGTTATTTAGCTTTTGACGTGTTTCAATGCCAAGACATGAAGCGCCTTCCTCGGACTTATAATCCATAGCTCGAAGAGACTCGTATGTAGACTATCTCTATATATGTATTAGTCGTCATTCTATCAAATGTATAAGTATAAGAATCCAACACTCTACTAATTTTGACTTAGTATATACTGTTTAGTCCTTATAATTTTAATCATATGTCAAGTTTGCTTTTAATTGTTTTATTTAATAGAGTTAAGAATATTTTAGCACATCCATATAATTATTAACCACAGTAAAACAAGACCGGATGTTTTATATATATTGGTGTTCTTTAACATAAATAAATAGACATGTTGTTACCACACGACGCCAGTGTCTTTAATTGTGTAATAAAACTTGGCTGTTTTATAAAAATGGGTATGTTCTCGTTCCCATAACATAAACACATAGAGACATGTTGTTACATACACACCAGTGTCTTTAATTGTGTAAAAAGAGTGGTTTGCACCCCAAAAACCAATTTTTATACAATTTCTATTATGAAAACTAGTTTTTTCAAGAAAACCTAATTAGCTATTTTTTTCATCTTGAACCACTATTTTTTGTCTTGAGCGTATGGGTATTTACTTTAATAAGATCTTTTTTTTGGGGGGGGGGGGGTGGTTTGTTGTTTTTTAGCCTGTTTTGTTGTAGGACTTGTGCGTAGGCTAATTAAATTTGGAAAGGGTGGATACATGCTTATGTATGGTCATGTCAAAAAATGTAGGCCTCGTTCATGCTTAGATTGTATGGGATCACAATGGGTTTGTATTTTTGCTTTATCTAGATTCCTAAATTTATGGAACGATGTTACGTTTTGGTGTAGATTGTTTTTAATGGGTTCTTACTTGGAAACTATTAATGAATGTAACCAAGTAACTTAACTTTTTGTGAAAATGAATTAAATGACGAATATGAAGGGATCGTGTAAGGTCGTAATGAGTTTAGATTACGTTTCTAGCTAAACGTTGAATTTTTGGTGCATACGCGATTTAACCAACGCGGTTTAGATACATAGTTACGCGAAACAAGTTAAAATAATAGAAGAAACTAGTTAATTAATGAAAACTCGAAGTCATATCATGACCTAAAATTTTGGGGTGTTATAGCTCAGATCTCGCTGGCTAGGACCATACGTAGTAAAACATCAATATTCATCCGGATATGTAGAACTATATGAAAAAGATGGAAAAAAGTTTATTGTTAACGGCTACCGACTCAAGCTATATCATGAAGAAGAAGATTATAATGACCAAAGAGAAGCAGTCATTCCCTTCTTTTTAAAAGAATGAACTCTAGAAGCAGAAGTCTAGCTAACGACTCTCTTAAAAATTAAGTGGTTCTCGGGAGGCAACCTGTGCTTTACTTAAGTGTGGAGGAGTCCCTCCTCCATATAACTCCACTCATTTTATTTATTTTCTCTAAAAAAACCAAAAATATTTTCTTTTTGTTTGCTTTTGTGTGTTAATTTTATGCAGGCATTATAGCTCAGATCTGGAAAATTATAGAGTATGCTCAAGGATAGCTTTCATGCAAGCTACCTTTCTCTATGCCCTGGAAAGTACAGTTTTCCCTTAATTTTCCCTATTTTCTAGTTATCAGTTATCACATTGAGGGCAATGTTTAACTTAAGTGTGGAGGGGAGCCAAATAAGAAAAATTAATCATGTCCCTCCACGTTTGCCCTGCCAAAATAAAAATAATTTTTTTCGATGCAAATCTCAAAAATCTTAAAATTAATACTTTCAATATAAAAATGCTCTTAGTAAGGCAAATCCAACCAAATTAACACTATAACTAGCACAAAACCAATCCATTAAATTGAGAGAATTTTAAGACTTAGAATATATTAGGGTACCAACCTTTGGTACCTAAGATAATTGATGCCTTTAGCTTGTTCGAGTTAAGGTTTGAAGGTAATTGCAAGTGTCTCATCCGTCGTTACGGCTGTGTATTTGTAATTTGTCTCCTTTTCTAGAGCAATGGTATTGGTTGAAAATTATATGAGAGTGAGCCGGTAATTTAGAAGCTTTAGAACTTGTGCTTAATTATCATTTACTAGACCGAAGCCAGATTAATTCATAAGCAAAATCATATGTTATGAGGAGAAATAAATCCCGAAAGTTCGTGCAACACTCCCTTTTAGTGCTCATTGTTAAAGTACAAAAGATTGAAGAAAATTGCTCAAAATGAAGTTTTGTGCCAAGCCTTGGTTATCAATGTTAAATAAAAAAAATAAAAAAATATAGAAGAAATAAAAGTTCAAAGTTCAAGGCTTAAGTTCGGCACAAAAGATCTATGTATGTTGTTCTCCTTCATCAGTATCAAGTTCCACCTTTCGGTCGTGTTTATGTGTCAAGTACAAGCTTATGGTAGCTGTCTAGATTATGTCTGCGCATCTGAGTGACTTCACAATTAAAAACACTATCTGAGTGGCTTGAGTGAATTAAAAAATCAAACACATTTTCTGTGAGGTGCTCTGTTATGTGTCTATGCCTGAAAAGTTATCTAAACCAATAAACACTTGTAATCCTATTTATACTCCTAAGAAGGCCTTAGGGTATTCAATGCTTTTCTTGGAGCCAAAGGGTCATAAAATGCCAGGTACAAGAGGTCTAGATCTGATAACGCCTAAATTATACATGTTTTTAGCGGCGTTATTTATATATATATATATATATTATCATTTCTCGTGAACTTTCGATACTTAATGGCATAAATTATGTGTAGGTTCACTTGAAGTCATCCCGAGCTCAAAGGAAATAAAGTACAAGTGTTTTCGATTATTGGAAAGCAAGTTAGAAGAAAAGAAAAAGACTCAAGGCTGAAAAAGACATAAGTACGCCGCACTTACTCCATGTGCGCCGCACTTCTCAACGAGTCCAAGAATTAAAGTCAATTAAATAAAGATAACATTTATACCCTAAGTACGCCGCACAAATATAATTCATAAAAAATTATAAAAAAGTCAAAAAAATATAATTCTTTTTTAGAAAATTTTCTTTTAACATTTGAGTAACCGTATGAAAATTAGATTTGGCTTTTGTAGGGTCAAAATTGCATAATTTGGATTTTTATTTAAAGAACGGGATTGAACCCCGTTTACGTTTTAAGTGTCTTAATGCCTAAACTCCTTCCGTTTTTGGTCTAGTTTTCTTGATCTAGGCATTTTAGACAATTAAACTTATAAAAGCCAAAAAGATCATTTTAGAACTTAATTTTGATAATTTAGGGTTTTTAGGTCACGTTTAGGATTCCCGGTTTGCATTTTTAGTTTATATTTGTTTTGCCTTATTTGTTCTTAGTTTAAATTACCTTAATTTTCTCGTAGTTTTAGAAAATCAATCTAAACCTTGTTCCATTCAAGCATCGATTATCAAAACGACTCTCGACTTTCAATTGCATTCATCGTTAGGGATAACGACCCGAGAATCATACTTTCGGATTTACTACAATTGAGAGATTTTTTATTCTTATCCTCTTATTTATATATTTATAAGTATTCTATATATTTATTTAAAAGGGTTAGCATCAAATCAATCAGTTTTTGACGCCGCTGCCGGGGAGGATTGTTTACGATTGTTGAGCCGTTTGACAATTTGTGTTTGAAGATCCTTCCGTGTGAAGTTATTTTGTTTATTTTCATATATAAAAAATACCAAAGATTTTTCTTTTATTAGTATATAAATAAAATAAATAAAATCAAAAAATCAAAAATTTAAAAACATTGTCCATAAAAAGAAATAAAATTCACCATCAATATAATACTTTCAATTGAAGTATTATCATTAATAAGTTCCCGAACCAAAGATCAAAAGACTTATTCTTTTGTGTCTCTCGTGAGGTACGGTTCACCTTTGAAAGTTAAACAAACTCTAAGAGGGGTATAAGGCGGGTTGTTCCTAGGAACTACGACCCTAAAGGAGAAAGGTTTTTAATAGCTTCGCGCTTTCCTACTCCTCCGCTCCTTTGTGCGTTTTTCTCTTTAAAGAGTTACCGAGAAGCGAGTTGATTATTAGGTTTAAGTGTCTTATCTCATTGTCCGTTATTAAAATATATTGTGAATACATTGTTGAAAAACCAAAAAATTTAAAAATTTAAAAAAAAAGAAAAAAAATTAGTATAAATTTTCTTTTTACATTTTAGTGCATGCGCACTCGTTCTCAATCTCGTAATTCTAACCGTCAACAACAACAAGTCCCACCGACTTTTGTTGAACCATTCAATCTTGTGGAACCAATTGAAAATCAAGCTCCTCCCGTAGTTACGATGGCCGATAATCGTGTTTTCGGACTATGACTCAATGCTAAGTACCCTCCCCCTCCAGCCCCCGCCGTCCCTCCCTCTGAAAAACCGAGGGTTACGAGAATGCCATCATTGTCCCGAAATCACCACGGACCAACTTGAGCTAGAGCACAGTTTGCTTACCCTTTTTCAAACAAACAATTTTTTAGACATGACAAAGAAGACCCTCATGGCTCACATTCTGATATTCACAAGATCACTCTACTAGAGAGTTCCCGAGCGTCCCAGGTACATCAGTTTTAAGCTTATGCTTTTCCATTTTCGGGCCTCGAGGGGCCGCCCGTATTTGGCTTGAAAAAGAACCCCTTCGGATCGATTCTTACATGGATGATCTTTTTTCGAAATCCATAACAAAATTCTTCCCTCCTTCTAAAACAACAAATCCCTTCGAAAGAAATCAAGAGATTTCAACAACGATTTGATGAACTTTATACGAGGCATGGGACCGATTTAAACGATCTTCTTCGGGCATGACCAAATCCATGGATTTTCGAATTACAAACAACTCGCTACTTTTCTATAATAGCTTTGAAACTCTGAATGATCAAGATTCGTTGAATTCCCCGCGGGTGGTAAATGTTTGATTAAAATGCCCCAGTGAATTGCTTAAGATTAATCGAGAGCAAATCCAAGATCGTAATCAAGTAACAAACCGGGTGTTGCCAAAGTGACGTCGAGCTATTCCACGCCCGTATTTCTCCCGATGTTTCCGAACTTAAAGATTATGTGAAAGCTTCCAACTTCTCGATAAAAAAAACCAATCCCAATGGCTCCCACTCCCGTAAAACGTCGAGGAAAGTTGTGTTACATCGGTGAGTGCTCCTTTCTTACCGAAATTAGACCGTCCTCCGATGGCAAACGTTTATCGTGACAATAATCAAAATATTGTTTCCCAAGTCCGGCCGCGGCTAGATTTCAATCAATGAACTACAGGATACCGACCCCGTTTTCTAATAAAATTCCGACTCCCGGTTTCCCTCCCTTAGACAAGACAGGGAGAAAGCCAAGAATTAACCAAAACCGTTACAACCCAAACAGTGGGAAGTAATTACAACCCAGGCCAAATTTATCGACCTCTCGATTTTATCAACCCCCAGTTCACCAAGATCCGCCTTACCAACCTCACCGCTCCGCGAACACAAGGTGTGTCGAAGGACGATTTCCAAAACTACATCAAAGCTAATGATGCGGTTATGAGAAATATGCAGAACCAAACCCAAAACATGCAAAATCAAATGACCAATTTAACCAATTTGCTTACCAAGTTCATGAATTCCAATACTGCCTCTACTTTGGGCTCGGGTTCTCTTCCTAGCAACACCGTTGCTAACCCAAAAAGTTTTTGAAAGCAATCACACCCGAAGTTGCCGTTTCTTAACAGGACCCAAAAATTCCTGACTACTTCGTCTCTCCTCCTAAATACTGGAACGTGAAATTTGAGGTACAAAGAAACACGGTGCTCTTATACGAATAAACGGAAGTACCGAAGACGTCCAACCTCCGGTTGTCCAAGTTGAAACTCATGTACCAAATTCTGAGCCCGTTGTTGCTCCCGTTAGTGCTCCGATGCCTAACCCGAAACCATCAATTCCATATCCGTCTAGACTTAATGACCAAAAGATCCGCGAAAAAGCTCACAAATCAAATTGAAAAATTTTCCCAAATCTTCAAGAATTTTGCATTTCGAAATTAGCTTCGCGATGCTTATAAGTTCTCATGCTTTAAATTGTGCTCTACACTTAAGAGTTTGATTGGAAACAAAGAAAGATTAAGTGAAATGGCTAGAACTCCGTTGAATGAGCATTGCTCGGTGGTTCTCCTCAAAAAGTTACCCGAAAAACCTAGAGACCCCGACAAATTTCTCATTACCAATGAGTTTCCCCGGAATGGATGATTGCTTAGCTTTAGGCCGATTCTTGGCGCTAGACATAAATCTCATGCCATTTGATCCATGTAGAAAAACTGTCATCCTCCGGAACTCACTCCGACTTCTGTATGACTCTATGAACTTGGACCCATTCGTTTCACCCAACCGAATCGGTATCGCCGATGAAAGTCGACGTAAAAGTAGGAATTTCCAATTCGCTCACCGACTTTGTAGTCGTAGACTTGTGATGGCCGATCCCGAGTACCCCTAATTCTAGGAGATCCTTATTAAAAACCGACGTAGCTTTGATTTGATGTTAACGAAGGAGAATAACTCTCCGTTAGAAAAGAAGCCGTAATGTTCAATCTTGATCAACTTTTGAGATACTCCTCTGAATTACATGAATGGACGGCCAACCGAACGAACGTCATTGAAATGGCTTGTATAGGAGTATTCCTCAAGAAGGTCTTAGTTTCTCTGATTTGAACGCGATTGGCAAATCCCACACCTTTATTGATGACCCATCGTTTGCTACCTCTTTTCTGAACTCGCACTCCCGTCGGGGAATAGTGATTTTTCTCGAGGAAGTCGACGCTTTCCTCGCTCTTGAAGATGATCCAACTTCACCGGAAGTTGATCACTCTTATTACGACCCGGAGGGGGATATTCTTCTTCTTGAAGCATTTCTCAATGATGATCCATCATTACCCCCTCCCACTTAAGGAAATTATTTGCCTGAAAATTCAAAAAGACTTAAAGTTTGTGAAGCTAAAACTGAAAATCTTCAATTGGAAGAACCTACCAGGATCGAACTCAGGACTTACCTACTCATTCGAATATGCATTTTTGAGTGTCGAGGAAAAAGCCGCTCTCATAAAGGTTTTGAAGTCACACAAGCGAGCCATCACTTGGAAACTCTCCGACATTAAGGGTATTAACCCGAAATTTTGTACTCACAAGATTCTAATGAAGAGACTACAAACCGCGGTATCTAACACCAAAGACGGTGATGAAATCCAAAAATTCACGATTCATCAAAAAGGAGAGGTTGAAAAACTCCTTGACCCGATTAAAATTACCCATCTCGGATAGTCCCTTGGGGTAAGCCCCGTCCATTACTACCGACAAAAAGGTGGCTTTATACCGTTGTATGAAAAAATGATGAAAACAGTAATTCCTACTCGATTGGATAGGGTTGGCGTGTATGGCATTGACTACCGAAAGTTATATGAAGCCACCCGAAAAGACCCACTTTCCACTAGCCTTTTATGGATCAAATGCTCCTAGTGATTAGCGGGAAACGAGGTACTAGTTTCTCGATGTTTGCTCGGTTTACTTTCAATTTCCCATCGAACCTTATGATCAAGAGAAAACATACATTCACTGTCCTAATGGAACATTCGCCTACCGGCGCATGCCTTTTGGCTTATGCAATGCATCGGGCACGTGCCAAGAGAATGGAGGCTATCATTCATGATATGATCGAAAAAATTGGATGGAATATCCTTCATGGACGACTTCTCGTACTTTTGGGAATTCATTCGAACATTGCCTCTCTCGAGGACAAATGCTCCAAAGGTGTGAATACACCAAGCTTATGACTAAATTGGAAAAAAGAGATCATTTTATGTAAGGACGGTAATTTACCTTGGCCATAAGATTTCCAAACAATAGATTGATTATCGATAAAGCCAAAGGTCTATTTGATTGCTATGTTACCTCATCCCACCACTGTAAAGGGTGTTCGGAGTTTTCTCGGTCATGCCGGTTTCTACCGACGGTTCATTAAGGATTTTTCCAAAATTTCCTGACCGATGACTCATCTTCTTGAGAAAAATACTCCGTTCATCTTCTCCGATGAATGTATTCAAGCTTTTGAAACGTTAAAGAAAAAACTTACCGAAGCTCCAATCTTGATTGCCCCAGACTAGGACTTACCCTTTGAGCTTATGTGCGATGCAAGCGACTTTGCCATAGGTTTTGGCCCCCAAAAAAAAAAAGTCTGGGGCAACATCATGAAAAACACTTTAGCCATATCCCTAATGCTATTAAAGATCAATGAATGAGGCGGAATCGCATTACACCACGACAGAGAAAGAAATGTTAGCCGTGGTGTATGCCTTCGAAAAATTCTGGTCTTACCTCATCTTGAACAAAAGCATAGTGTATACGGATCACTCCGACCTCAAATATCTATTTGCTAAAAAAGATTCCAATGCGAGATTGCTCCGGTGGGTTCTCCTCCTTCAAGAGTTCAAATATTCAAAGTAATGACCAACAAAAGGAGCCAAGAATTTCGCGGCCAATCATCTTTCCCGATTAGAAAATCCTTATGAAAATGTGCTCGACCCAAAGGAGATAAATGAAACATTTCCTCTCGAGACACTTAATATGGTGATTTTCGTGGTGACTCAAGTAACCCGTGGTTGTCGATTTTGCAAATTTTCCACGTGGGGAATATCATTTGTTAAGTGGAGTCCCGTCCCAAAAAAAGAATAAGTTTTTCAAAGATGCTAAACACTACTTTTAGGACGACCCCTATTTGTTCAAAATATGTGTGGATCAAGTGATCCGGCGGTATGTTGCGGGCCAAGAAGCTATTGATATCCTCAAAGCTTGCCATAGTGGACCCACCAAGGGACATTACGGTGCCAACTACACCGCCAAAAAGGTTTTTAACTCAGTATTTTATTGGCCACCAATTGATCTGAGATCACATGACTTGGTCCACCTATTGTACACTTGTCAGCTCAAGGAAAAAACTTCGCAACGTGAATGAAATCCTAAAAATTCCATCTAAGTTTGCGAAATACTTGTGTGACTGTAATGGGCATCGATTTTCATGGGGCCTTTCCAATCTCCACGAGTAACAAATAATACTAGTGCCATCGACGACTTGTCAAAATGGGTTGAAGCCAAAGCGCTACCCCACCAAAGACGCCCGGAGTTGATTTGCAAAATTCTCTTAAAAAAAATCTCTCTTCGCACCGATCGGTGCCCCTCGTGCTCTTCAAAAAGATGAATCACTGGAAACCATTTTTGCAATGACTCTTTTGCAAAAGGTCATGCTTAAATACGGAGTGTACTCACCGTCCTCTCCACCGCGATATCACCCATGAAACAAGTGGCAAGTTGAGGTATCCAACCGTGCTTTGAAACGAATTCTTGAAAAGGACGAGGGCGCGAAACTGGTTCATTGTAGGTTGACAAATTAGATGACAGCACTATTGGTCCTTTCGTACCGCATACAAAACACCCAACAGGTGAGTACCCCATACAAGCCTCGTGTACGGAAAAGCATGTCATTTACCGATCGAGCTCGAGCACAAAGCCTATTGGGCCTTGAAGCATGCAAACTTTGACCTTGAGACCGTGGGTGATCACCAAAAAGTTCAACTCAAAAAATTAAATGAACTTCGTGATCAAGCCTATGAGAACTCTTTGATCTACAAAGAGAAACAAAGAGGATCCATGACTCAAAATAAAAACCGCTTTTCAACGTTGGTGGATCAAGTCCTCCTCTTTAACTCTAGATTGAAGATTTTCTCGGGCAAGTTAAAATCCCGTTGGTCCGGACCGTTCACCATTGCCCATGTCTTTCCATATGGCACCGTCGAGTTATCTCAAAACTCCGGGCCAAACTTCAAGGTGAGAACGGTCATCGAATTAAGCACTACTTTGGATGGACGTACCAAAATTGTAGTCCCAGCTCTCCAAAACCTTCCCCAAACACATGAATTCGAGGATTGGGTCAGCAAGTGACCCTACAACAACGCTTCGTGGAAGGAAACCCATGCTTATCTATGCATTTAAATCTTATATAGTAATAGAATAATGTGTTTTTTTTATGAGGAGGTGTGCCTCTTCCATTCTCATTTGCTTGTGTTCTTGTGATTGTCCAGAATTGCCCGGATTTTTAAAGCCTCTCGTGCTCGCGGTTTTGTCCTTCGATCACTCGAGTTCAAATCCTCAGCTTCATTTTGGGAAATCCAACACACCTAATGCTAATCGGACTATATGTTATCATTGAAGCATACTTAAATAACCTTAGGATTTACTAGCGACCCTTCGTAAAACAATAAGGGATAATGTTTAGACTCTAGTATTTGGGGGATCTATCAATTTGATTAGCTTGGCAAGTCGTTGTTTTTCCGCGTATTCTCGTTTTTAGCACCAAATTTTTTAAAGATAATGAAAAAATTTTAAAATTTTTTCATAAAATAAAATAAGTGTTTTGTCACAATTTCAACTTTATTTGATGCTGGTAGAATAAAAATAAATTTTGACCGATCAGCTTGTTTGAGCTCTAGCATGTTCCTGTAACTTATTTTAGCTAAGCGAGGAGTAGAAATTCCGCGAAGAAACAAAAATGATAGAGTTAAGTAAGATTTGGATTCTAACAGGGATTATTTGGAACATCTTAATACTCTGTGTATGTAAATTTGGGCTTGTTACCTCCCATAACACCTAACCGGACTAATAAATGTATACTTTTAGATACTAAACTTTAAATCAACAATTTTGTTACGTAGTTGATAAGCAGAAACTTTAGTCTTAGTTCAAACTTATACATGAATTTTTCAAAGAAGTCTGCCTATCTATCATGAAGAAAAAGTAAAAATATATCTTGAAAAAATGAAAAATATGATGAAAAATGAAAAAATATAATGAATAATAAACTGTGGGCTGATAAAAGTTTGCTGCATCTTGCCGGCTCACAACCGATATTTGCAGGCTTCTAAAGAAAGCCCATAGTAAGAATAAAAATCCGAGAACTTGATAAAAGTTTGCTGCATCATGCCGGCACACAACCGATGTTGCAGCCTTGCTAAAAGGTCCGAAGGGTTACTACAATTGCATCAATTGTTATGTTTAATATTAAGGTGAAAATTAATAAAATAGATCTCTTTTTGTTAAATTAATATATATCTGTTTTGAACGATGACCTATTTTCAATTTTAAGTTTTTAAATAAGCTATTATATACGAGAAGCCAAAGTTTTTGAACCAAAGGTCCGTGATCCCGGGTATATCTAGTCTCCGTGGGTGTCAAAAGCCTGGTCCCCACTAGCATCCCCTACCACAAACGTTAGGGCAGAGCCTGAGCCGCCCACGCTACAATGGCTCACTCGCCAACACACCACCTACAACACGGGGGAACTGAACACCACATACAATAAAGCACACGAAGATCCATTGTTGATCAAAACACAAAGGCAACATTCACCACGAACACCATCAATATGTCTGTGCAGTGAAAAGTTCACAAGTTGCCAATATGAGTAGTGTACTGCATCATACCTGATAAATAACGGAGAGTTCGTTAAGCTTGGTTTTAGGAGTGAGAGAAAATTCCAGGACGAAGAAAATAACCTTTTTGGGGCATTTTCGGATGAAATGTCATACTTGTATATGATCCCTTATAACGTTATGAAAATAAAGGAAGTCGGAAATATGACTAGAATAGATGCAAAAAAAATGCGAGCAAAAAAGGAAAAAATATAAAAATATAAGTAGGGAATAAGTTTACAATCTTAAGAAATGGTAAGAAATGGGGCTTCTCTAAACTCTGATTCTGTCAATTCCCTCGATTAACACTTAGCTACTTTTCGAGGTAATTTGTCGAGGGGATCGATACATAGTTTCTAAGTGCTTACTTCTAGAATTGCGTGAGGACAAGACACTATCTTAGATTTGGGGGATTTTGGTATGTGTTTACATTACACATACCATGAAACACTAAAAACGGACTTAAAATAGACAAAAAACGTATCCACACCAACACTAATTAGTATATTGTCTGTTTATAGCATTTGTATTGTACAGGAAACGGATATCCAAGAAAAGGACAAAATCGAAGCCAAAATGGCAAAACCTAGCACGAGAACGAAAAGACTGTGAGAAGTCTAAAAGACCAAGTCAAAGTCAAAGTCAACCCCGGGCTGTGACATAGGAAAAAGCATCAAAACCAAACCCAAAAACCTAAATTTGCCAAAGTGGGCCCACCCGTACCCACCTAGTGGGCTCGGGTCAGCCCACTTATATAAAATCCTTATAAAAACCTAAAAAGCCCAAGCCCCTTTTATACCACACCCGGCCCCAACAAAACAACCCAACACCCTTATCACTCCTGTTAACCACAACACCCTTAACCCTTATCCCGTTAGTCCTTAAGGACTAACGGTGCAAACACCAACCCAACTCCAAGGACCAAATTTATAAAGAACAAGGACTGTGGTTGTAACCAAGTTATACACTTTTAGGGACTTAAATTGCCAATCCACCAAACTTCAAATAAAGTAGGAACACTATTCATCATCTTCTTGTGTCATGTCCTCACTACCAGACAAGACATCATCCCCCTTTCTTCTCCCCTATGTCGACCAACACCTTTACAACACCTTATCCCACCAATTGCCACCTTGGCAATCCTTAGCTCCCCTATTCGTCAAGGAATCAAGACAAAAGATGAAGGGCTATGATCAAGTGACTTGGACACTACTCATTTTGGATGGCTATGATGACTCTTGGATCCCTCTCACACAACAAACACACCTGCATGAGCTCTCACAAAGAAAGAAGAACTCTAGAACTTCTGGCTTAGTATAAATAAGTCATGTTGTAGCCCTTAAAAAACAGTTTTTCTAGTATTTACATAGATGTATTTTCACTTATTTTTAGTGTAACCTTTTAATATTGTAATTTTCTTTATGAATTAATGAAATTTAAAGTTTTAGCTTAAAACCCGTTTTACTCATTTGTGTTTAAAAAGTACTATCAAGAATCTGTCCATAAGCTCATAAAGACCCTTAATTTAAGCAAATGTTAAGCTGTTTTTATTTATATATAAGGTATTTAATAAAATTTTACAAAAAAAAAATATATCACCCTCAAATACCACAGCTTAATGGATGATAAGTCGGATTTGGATGGGCTTATGGACACTACTAGCTTATCTTTGATAAGCTAGAGCTTGTAGATAAGCTATTTTAGACTCATTGCCCTATTTTTTTTGGTTTAAATGAAAAACTACATGAAATAAGCTTAAAAATGAATTCATAAAATAGCCGAAGTTGTTAACACGACATGAAAATATGGAAATGTTACAGTCTTCCCTCGTTAAATGGCCTTTGTCCTCAAAGCTTTAAGGCTAGTTGCTTGAAGAAGATACGGTCTTGGTGAAGAGATGTGGATACGTCTTCTTGAATTGGTCTTCTCTTTCCCATGTGAATTCAGGACCTCGTTTAGAGTTCCATCTAACCTTGATGATGGGAATGCGACTTCTCTTCAATTGCTTGATTTCTCGATCCATGATCTCTACTAGTTCTTCAACAAAGTGGAGCTTATTATCAATACGGGACCCGTCCAACGGAATCACAAGTGATTCATCGAACAAACATTTCTTCAGATTTGACACGTGGAATGTGTTATGAACTCGGCTTAATTGTTGTGATAGCTCAAGCCTATAGGCAACATCTCCAACTTTAGACAACACCTTGAGGGTCCAATATATCTAGGGTTTAACTTCCCCCGTTTTCCAAAATGTACAATCCCTTTCCAAGGTGAAACCTTAAGCATGACCCTATCACCAACTTGAAAGTCCATCGGCGTATGCTTCAAGTCGACGTAACTCTTTTGTCGGTCACGAGCGGCTTGAATCATGCTTTTGATTTGAACGATCTTTTCAGTTGTCTCATGAATGATTTCAGGACCAGTAAGCTGGGCATCACCAACTTCTGCCCAACGGACGGGTGAGCGACACTTACCATATAGTGTCTCAAATGGTGTGGCTTTTATGCTAGTGTGATAGCTATTATTGTATGAGGACTCTACTAGAGGTAGGTGTCTATCCCAACTCTTCCAGAAGTCTATTACGCAGGCACGCAACATATCTTCTAAAGTTTGGATCGTTCTTTCACTTTGGCCGTTAGTCTCTGGGTGATAATCCGTACTTATATCCAAACGAGTACCCAAGGATTCATGAAGTGCTTTCCAGAATAGTGACGTAAACCTACCATCACGATCAGATATGATAGAAACAGGCACTCCATGTCGGGTGACTACTTCCTTCATGTACAGTCTCATCAACTTCTTCATTGGATTATTTTCTCTCATTGGCAGAAAATGAACGGACTTTGTAAGACGATCAACGATCACCCAAATAGTTTAATAACCGTTTGTCGTCTTAGGGAGTTTTGTGATAAAATCCATGGTGATTTTCTCCCGTTTCCATTCCAGAATATCTGGTTGGACCGGCAAACCAGAAGGTTTTTTGATGCTTTTCCTTGACTTTGGAACAAGTCAAACACTTGCCAACATAGGTGGCAATGTCGGCCTTTATGTTGGGCCACCAATATAATTGCTTCAGATCTTGGTACATTTTGTCAGAACCCGGATGAATTGAATACTTCAACTTATGGGACTCGTGCATGATCAGAGTCTTTAAGTCACCAAAGTATGGTACCCAACTCCTGTTGTTTAAACATAGAGTTCTGTCAGCACGGGATTCCAACTTTTCCTTTGGGAGGTCTTTTCTGAGCATGCCTCCAACATCTTCAGCATTGAGGTTTTCTGGCTTCAATGCTTCGGTCTAAGCTTCTAGGATTTTCTTGGGAAGATTCAAACCCATTGTCATAACTAAGGCTCGAACTCTTAATGGTCTAGACCGTTCTTTCCTGCTCAAAGCATCATGAACAACGTTTGCCTTCCCCGGGTGATAACGAATGTCGCAATCGTAATCACTAAGCAACTCCAACCAACGCCGTTGCCTCATGTTCAACTCTTTTTTATCCAGGATATGTTGTAAACTCTTGTGGTCGGTAAATACAGTGCACCTTGTTCCGTATAAGTAATGTCTCCACATCTTAAGAGCGAACAATACAGCTCCAAGTTTTAGATCATGAGTTGTGTAGTTTTTCTCATGGGTCTTCAGTTGTCGAGAAGCATAGGCTATAACTTTATCATTTTGCATAAACACGGCACCCAAACCTTTATGCGACGCATCGCAATAAACAACGAAATTTTCTGATCCTTTAGGCAAGGCCAGAATGGGTGCGCCACACCGCTTTTGTTTAATCAATTGAAATGCGGCTTCCTCTTTCTCTCCCCAGTCAAACTTCACATTCTTCTGAGTTAGCTTAGTCATTGCCTTCGCTATCTTGGAGAAGCCTTCAATGAATCTTTTGTAATAACCGGCGAGTCCTAAAAATTGGCGGATCTCTGTTGGACTCTTAGGAGATGTCCAATCTTTAATTGACTCGATCTTTGCAGGATCTACATGAATGCCTTTGCTATCAATCACATGTCCGGGAAACTGTACTTTTGGAATCTAAAATTCACACTTGGAAAATTTTGCGTACAACTCCTCTTTCTTAAGCAACTCTAAAATTAATTTGAGATTCTCTTCATGCTCTTCCTTGTTCTTTGAATAGATTAGTATATCATCGATAAAGACAATCACAAACTTATCCAAATAAGGTTTGCACACCCAATTCATATGGTCCATAAATACCGCCGGGGTGTTTGTCAAACCAAAAGGCATTACTTGAAATTCATAATGCCCATAACGTGTCCTAAACGCGGTCTTGGGAATGTCTTCTTCGCGAACTCTCAACTGATGGTAACTTGATCGTAAGTCGATTTTCGAGTAGACACTTGACCCTTGAAGTTGATCGAACAAGTCATCAATTCTAGGAAGTGGGTAACGGTTCTTCACCGTTAACTTGTTCAGTTCACGATAATCGATGCACATGCAAAATGATCCGTCTTTCTTCTTGACGAACAAGACTGGAGCTCCCCAGGGTGAAGAGACGGGCCTTATAAATCCTTTGTCAGATAGTTCTTGAATTTGTTCTGCCAGTTCCTTCATTTCAGATGGTGCCAACCGATAAGGCGCCTGTGCTACAGGTGCAGCACCTGGTACCAAATCAATTTGGAACTCTACCTGTCGAGCTGGTGGAATACCCGACAAGTCTTCAGGAAAGTCTCTAACAATTGGCACGTCCTCAAGTCGCTTTTCGACTTGTCTTTGGCTTCCTTTGTGGTAACGTGTGCCAAAAAGACATCACATCCCTTTGACAAATACTCTTGTGCCTTAGTGCACGAAATGATATTTAGCCGGGATTCTCCCCTTTTGTTGTTCCCATTGCCTTGGAAAATTAACATCTCTTTTCCAAAAGGAACATGTACAATCTTCTCGTCATAGATGATCACTCCATGATACTTTGTTAACCAATCCATTCCAATAATGACATCAAAACTACCGAGTGGGACATGCATCAAGTCGATGTTGAAAGGATGATTCATGAAGTTTAGAGTGCAATCTCAAATTATGGTGTTAACTCATATGATTTTCCTATCGGCTAATTCTACGTCATAATGATTTTCTAATGTAGTAGGGTTAATGTCAATCAAGTTACTAAAGGTATTAGATACAAAGCTCCTATCCGCACCAGTATCAAACAAAATCTTAGCATAACGATCGTTGAGAAGAAACGTACCCGTAATGACGTTAGGGTCTGGGCTAGCATCTCTTCCTCCCAAAGCATAGGCTCTTCCTTGAGCTGGGCCATTCCCATTGCCATTCCTACGGTTCTTCAGTTTTGGGCAGTTCCTCTTCATATGCCCGGTGTTACCACATTCATAGCATGCCCCAGCCTTTTAATTATTGTTGTTGTTGTTGTTGTTGTTGGTGTTGTTGGTATTGACCCGACAATCAGTGATAGCATGGCCATACCTCTTGCATTTTCCACACTTGGGTGCACATTGCCCAGTGTGATGGTAATTGCACTTGGTGCATAGAGGTAGGTTGATGTTGAATTTTATACACTAATAAAATATACAATATAATATCAAAGAAAGAGAAATTAAGAAAATTCCCTAAGGAAAATTACTCTTAAAAGATATATATATATAATATATAATACGTATATTTAACCGGGAAGTATGATCACCCGGGTCGTTTCTCCCAACGACTTGTGCAATTGAAACCTCGTTTTAGCTCAGATTATGATTTGAATAAGAGAAAAGATATTTTTGATTTTCTATAACTGCTAAATAAAAGCAACAATTAAAATGAACAATTAAAAGCTATTAAACACTTAAACAAATTAACGGGAGCAATTAAAAGCGACAAATAAGCAAATACACTAAAATTAACTCCTAAAAATGTAAACTAAATTTCTAAACCTAAAATAGGACAAAAGAAAATTTAAAGAAAAAGAAAAACATTTTTTTTAATATTTCTGAATTTATTATGAATTAAAAACTATTTTAATCTAATTAAATCCTAAAAAATAGAAAATTAAGTTCTAAAAATTTAAGAAAAATGATTTTTAAACTTAGAAAAGTCTAAAATAACATAAAAACTCAGAAAACTATTTTTAACTAATTTTAAAATTAAAATCCTATTTTTAAACTTAAA
>BQNB010086388.1:0-20920 GCA_026074375.1 Tanacetum coccineum | reverse complement strand
TAAATTTCGGTTTTCGGTTCGGTTCGGTTCGGTTTTCGGGTTGACAAAGAAAAATTAACCGAACTAACCAAACCGAATAACCCGATAACCGAACCGATCAACACCCCTAGCATAAGTTATAATTGCTTAACTAGTCTAAAAATAACCCAAAAGAAAAGATACAATCTTACAAATTAAAGAAATTAAATTTAATTGACCAATAGTATAAGTTATAAAAGTCAATGTTTAATTAATAAAAGTCAATGTTTAATTACTTTAGTCAATCTTTCGTGAAAAAAATAAAATAAAAACATGCATCGTCTTTTGAGTTTTTTTTAATTATATGAGAGGACATTCAACTATTAAACATTTTACTATTAGGCCACTCATTTATTAAAACTAACTTATAGGCCACTCATTTATGGGTTTATTTTCGTTTATACCAATTTCGGATAATTTAATCTCGAAAATGTTTGAATAAACGAGAATCTAGCTGAATGTAACATATTAAAACAATACAAATGAGTATTGAAATGTAAAAATATCATTTTTAGCCATCATTCAAGTGCAACTTTAGTTGGTCCAAAGTGAGTTAAGATAATTTAACTAATGTTTTACGTTTAGATATTTTATTTTAAGGCAAATGACATAAAAATGTACTCAACTTAAGGGTCATTTCCAATCAAGGTATCATACTTTTTTTTCTTGCATAAAAAGACGTCTATTTTTTTTGTGGCCAATTTGAGTATTTTCGTTAAATATTCAACAATCATCCGTTAAATTTTATATTTCAAGTTCACCGGCCGCTACCACCACCACCAAGCCTCCCCATCACTATCACTAACATAAACATAACTTCGTTTCCATTTTCCAACACGGCCTTGTTTTTTTTTTTGCAAAGGTGAAATATTATTAATAAAATATGAACAGATTACAAACAAACCAAGAGAATTAGTCAGGCCTAAACTTTTGAAAACAGCAAACTTTATACAAACTACGAACAATAAGATGCAAAGACATATCTCTGACATCAATCATGAGATCTCGGATACCTAACAATATATTTCGGACAAATCAAATAGACCAACTCTGCAACCAAAGTAACCAGGTGTTCCTACTTTGAGCAGCAATCACTCTAACAGCAACTACAAATTTCACCTTAAAGCACCAAAAGACTAAAATCCTCCTTGACTACATTTCCCAAATCTTCCCTCCCACAAATTACTCAACCTGCCACCACAGAAATTTTGAGAAAAGAAAATTCAGGCATCATCAAGAGAGAAGAAGCCATCACATTCACACTATTTAGAGGGCTATACCAATATAGTTACATTTTCAAATCATTTGCCTGTAACATCATCCAACAGCTTCAGCCTCATTGGATAGATCAACAGACAAAGAGGACATGCATCACTATATTGGGAACATACACCTCTAAAGTAGATCCAACTTTTACCTCTTGTGATAGTGTAATTAGTGATCCAAAAGACCACCCTCAAACACCACCGTCCTAGACCATTACCCTTCTTAAAAGAATTAGACCTCTCACGTAACCAAACACTCCTCACCAGTTTCCTCCCAAGGCCAAACTAGATATGGAATGAGGATCTAATGAGTACAGTCACACATAGTGGACTCCAAGATACAAGGAGCTTGCAATTGAAGGTCTGAATTATCAATGATATTCAACTTAACATTCCAAACCTTTTGAGCTTTTTTGACAGCTACAAAGTTCTTAACTGTCAGGCTCATATGCCTCATTTTTATAATGTCTTCTAAAGTTTTGTATATCTCATCAGGACTTCTTATTTCATCTTTGAAAATCCTATTGTTTCTCTCCTGCCAAACCTAGTAGACACTTGCAGCAAGACTTATTCTCCTTATTATGCTGTTTATAGAATTCCCATTCCATTTTTTAGCAAAGGCTTCCACATTATTATTCCAATTAGTTTCTTTCCCGTTAACACCTGTCTTCCAAGTCACTTTCTCCCATATTGTTTTTGAGAATTCACACTCAAAGAATAAATGAGAATGAGAATCAGTGTCATTTATGCAAAGAGGACACTTCATCACATCATAGGAACCCCATTGTTTGATCTTATCTTGAATAGTCAGTTTATTAAGTACAGACATCCATAAAATGAAAGCATGTTTTGGGATATTTTATGAAAATCAAATCATTTTCCACCACCCAACATCTTTTGTATCTTCTAGCAGGTCCTCATAGGCTTGTTTAACATAAAACTTACATAGCTTTCCATTCTCCCTTTTCCATAAGACCTTGTCCTTCACATATTCATTCAAAATAGGCCTCTGAATTGACTGCAAAATAGGAAATTCATCAGTCCAACCTTCTGGCCATTCCCAATTACTCTGTCCCATTAACTCTTTAATTGTCATCATGGCACTTAGCCTTGCATCATAAAAGGTTTTGTGGCTTATAACTTGGTCCAAGGTGCCAATATTGCTCCAATTATCGTACCAAACTGATACACTATTACCATCTCCTATCTTTGAGTACATAAACTTCTTGACATCCTTCCTTAAATTAAGAATATGTTTCCATCCCCAACTATCATTAATATCAACTTCAACTTCCCAGACACTTCTTCCCCTTAATTTCTCAGTATTAATCCACTTGACCCATAGGGATTCTTTATCATTTACAATATGCCATAAATATTTAACAATAATTGATTTATTCCAAACCCTTAAGTCTTTGAGACCCAGGCCTCCCTTTTGTTTGAACTTGCAAACATTCTTTTAAGCCAGTTTAGCTCTTCCTTTGGTGCCATCAGTTTGCTGCCATAAGAAATTCTTTAGAAGCTTGTTAATGTCTTCAATAATTCCAATAGGAAGCAAGAATACAAAGGCCCAATACACATGTATAGTTTCTAAAACGGAAGCCACCAACATTAGCCTGCCTGCATATGATAGGCATTTGTTCTTCCAACTTGAAACTTTGCTCTCTACTTTATCAATAAGACTCTTACATTCTTTAGCTCTAAGCCTTTTAGATGTTAATGGAACACCAAGATACCTGATAAGAAGGTTTTCAACCTTGAATGGCATAACTTCAAGCATATCTTTCTTTTCATCATCATCAAGACTCCCAAAAATAATAGTGCTCTTATTATAGTTTGGAATAAGCGCTGCTACCTTCCCAAACTCATCAATAAACTCCTTTAGAACTTTCACAGAGCTCTTATCATCATGACAAAACATCAATAGATCATCAGTAAAACATACATTTGTAACTTTAAGCTTCTTATATCCAAAATGATACTGGAAATCCCTACTTTGATCCACCTTTCTTTTAATTATGAGACTAAGAATTTCCATAACAAGAGTAAAAAGGTATGGGGATATAGGGTCACCCTATCTAAGACCCCTTCCTCCTTTAAAATACCCACAGCTCTGGCCATTAATACAAATTGAGAATGAGGTAGTTGAAAAAGATCTCATAATCCATTAAACCATCTTTGGGTGAAGGCCAAACCCATTTAGAATACTTTCCAAAACTGCCAATTCAATGTGTCATAAGCCTTTTGGATATCCACCTTTACAACAACTTTTTTAGGACCTGATTTCCTATCATAACCCTTGAATAACTCTTGAGCAATCATGATGTTATCCTAGATATCTCTGTTAGGAATAAAAGCACTTTGGTTCTTACTTACAAGCTTATCCAAACACCCCTTAAGTCTCTCAGTCAGCACTTTACTGATGCATTTGTATATTACATTGCAACAAGCAATAGGTCTGAAGTCAGACACTTTTAAAGGAGGTAGAATCTTTGGTACTAGGTCAATGAGAGTAGAGTTAATCTCCCTTAGTATCTTTCATGTTTTAAAGAATTCCTTTACTGCAAGGCACACATCATTACCAACTACATTCCAAGCTTTTTTAAAGAAAGCTGCATAGTAACCATCTGGGCCAAGGGCCTTGTTGTCGTCTATTTAGATCATAGATACTTTTATTTCTTCATTACTAACTTCCCTTACCATGTATTCAGCTTCAACACTGCTAAGCTTACACTAGGATAAAGAATCCATGTCACTAATTGGCTCAACATGTCTACTTTCTCCTAGGAATTGCTAAAAATGCTTAATAAACTGCTCTGCAACATCATTTCCTTCAAATATTCTACCATTCTCATCACAAACAACATCAATTCTATTCCTTTGTTGTCTGCTCTTAATGGTTTTATTAAAATAGGCCTTATTTCTATCCCTAACACTCAACCACTTGACATTTTCTTTCTGGAATAGGATTTTTTTCTTCATCCTTCATGGCTTCAAAGTACAATTTCAGAACATTAGCCTTTTTACTTCTTAGATCATGATTATTTGGGTCTTTTTCAATCTTTTTTGGACATCTTTCACAGCTTCCCTTAGCTTTTTGACATTCTCAAAAACATCACCATTACACCAAGCAAGCTGCTTCAAATGCTTCTTCAAACCATTCAAGTTCTTTATAGATTTAAACATCCTATAACCATCATCCATTCCTCCCCCATATTGAGAAACCAGGGCCTTAAATTCTTCTTTATCAGTAATAAATTTTGCAAATTTGAAGGGCTTCTTTTTCCTTTGAACACCATTAGGAATAACAAGTATAGATGGACAATGATCAGATATAATATAAGGTAAGAACATAGCATAAGATTGACAAAACCCGTTGCTAAAATCCTTATTCCCCATAACTATGTCCAGTTTTTTAAGAATCCTAGTTTGACCACCATTCTTTGTTTTGTGCAGGTTCTTGGTCCAAGTATAGAATAATACAGAGCTATTAATATCTTCCACTTCAATTATGTTCACACATCTTTGGAAATCTTTCATATCACTTGACATAGCAGAGCTCCCTATAGAATGTTCTTTAGGGGTTAGAGTGACATTTAAATCTCCACTTAAGAACCAAGGCTCCTGCCCAACTATTCTTTTATATATCTCTAAATCTCTCCATAAATCCTTCCTTTCCAGGCCACTGTTAGAAGCATAGATTAAAGTACAATATAATCTCAGTTTACCATCTCTAGTTTCCACTTTGACTAATACTGATTGTCTAGCCATATAAACTACACCTATGTTAATCACATCATCATTCCATCCCACCATAATTCTACAACCTTTATTACAGTAACTCATATTAGTAAACCATTTCCATCTACCAAAAATTATGTCACAAACTTTACCAATCTTTTTACTCTTAAGATGAGTTTTAAGAACAACACAAATTTGCAACTTTTCCTCTTGAATGAGCTTCACTATTTCATCATGTTTTTCAGAAGTACTAAGTCCTTTGATATTCCAAGTTCCTATTTTAAAATCCATTAAACAATTTGATAAAAGGTCAGCATTCTCCCAATACTCATTCTTCCATACCCTTAACCTCATTCTCTTCCATACACTTGGCTATACAACCTATTTCATGCAATACATCCTCAGTTTCTACATTGTTTTCCACTTTAGTATTAGCCTTTTTCCCTTTATCCACTAATTCCTCACTTTTCTGTTTGTAGTAAGTAAGCATATCTATGCACTATCTTTTCATATCATCATCAGTAGGCCTAACCCCTCTATGTAGAAAACTGTCCATAATTTCCACATTTTTCAACTCATTGATCTCATTTTGTTCGTTAACATCATACATTTAAAAAATAGAGTACTTATTAGCAGATCTCTTCATAGCATCTAAAATGTCCTTATGAACAGACCATTTTTTGTTGTTATTTCCCCGACTTCCAGTCTTCCCTTTTTCATTTTCCCTGCTTCCTTCTCAGGTGTAATGTTTGGATTCTTAATTGGGGACTTGGCCTCCTTATTCTTAGCTTGGTACACAGTTTTACTATTGTTTCCAACCTTACTAACTTGAGGGTTTGCCCTGAAATTATGTCTCTTCACTTTGTTGTCAATACCAACATTTTTCTTTCTCTTTACTTCCACAAATCCTTCATCACTATCTTCAGTTTGACCTCCATTTTTTTCCTTCTGCACATTAGGCTTTATCTGATCATTATTAATTGCATTAACCTTTCCTTTCACATTTTCCTGAAGAGCTTTAGTGTTTGTGTGAATGTTTGCAGCATTCTTATAACATCTGCTACTAGTATGTTCAAACACTCCACATTCACTGCACATTGGGGGCTTCCAATCATATTTCACTTTAACATTTTTCCTGCTTTGCACCATACCCTCAGTATTCTTATATACAATCTCCACATCATTTGCTAGAGTTTTCTTTGCACTTACTTCAATTATAACTCTATCATACCTCACCATACCAATGCCTTGTTTACACTTATTAGCAGTTACAGAGTCCATCACCAAAGGCTTCCCCAGTCTGCTAGCCAAAGCACTAATCCCCTTCACTGTCCAAGCTTCAAGTAGGACATTACAAAGTTTGACTCATAAAGGAATTCTATCAAGTTCAGTATTATCCAAGTTCAAATCAACACTCTTTGTATGACTTTGAACATTATTCACCCCCTGAACAGTATTCATCCCTTGCTTATTCCCTTGCTCAGTCTCTTTTACACCTTGCATACTTTCCTCTTTACCTTCATTATCATTGCTAGTTCCATCATACATCCTAATCATATCATCACTTACAGAACCAAAATTCACTTTTCCATCTTTTTCTACTACTCCTATGCTATCATCGTCATTTTGCACATCAACCACTTCACTATCCAAAACAATCCCCTTAGTTTGTCCATTATAACTCATCATCTTATCACCCACATCACCGTGACTAACATGTTCTTCTAAACCCTCCCTACTTGC
Organism: Tanacetum coccineum; assembly: GCA_026074375.1. NCBI lineage: Eukaryota > Viridiplantae > Streptophyta > Magnoliopsida > Asterales > Asteraceae > Tanacetum > Tanacetum coccineum. The sequence continues at coordinate 14,153 of BQNB010086388.1, read as the reverse complement.
TTGATCCAAACACATATCATCTTTTTTGTTCAAACACATTAGAGCCTCTAATCTTATTAGAACCTTTTTTCTTATTCAAATCATGTACAGAATCCTAAAAGTGATTAGGAATTTTCTGTTGTCTTTTAGATAAACGTTTATTCGTGTCTATTTTATCAGTTATTCAATCAAACTCAATGGAACAGTAAAATTAGGGTTTTAAATCACAAATTCTTTATAATTCATGTTTGAATCAAACTATACTAATAGGAAATCATACTTGAACATAATCACACATAATCAACTACAATTGGACAAAAAAAATCAAAAAAAAAGAAAAAATTGGCGCCAAAATTAGAGAAAATTACACCATCGTGTGCGGATTGATAAGCTGAATCCAAAAATGTAATTTGTTTAGGTGATTAGGAAGAAATACTAGGGGTATGTTTGGCAAAACTAGCTGTATGTTGTATGCTGTAAGCTGTAAAGTGTAAACTGCAAGCTGTTAACATAAACTACAAACTTTATCTTTTTTCCAATAAAAGTGTTTTGTAAATTAGCTGTTAACTGTAATTATAAAATGTAAAATGACGTAAAAGGACATATCTCTTAACAATTGTGATACATAAAAAAATAAAGTAATTAGATTAATAATAATAGTAATGCTTTAAGCCGACATGTTTGTAAGTCACTGACGACGTGCATTTCATATTGATGTAGCAATATCATTTCCGATTCGTTTCATCTCATTAGATGCTTTTTGAGGGATATTTTTAGTGTGTATTTCATGACCACGGGCATCGTAAAATTCATTAGGTAGTATGTAATTTGGATATTGCTCAATCGTAGTAAAAATCAAGCAAATGCGACCAGTAAAAATGATATTTATATAAATTACAACTAACTAAAGTGTCTGTAAACAAAGATAAATGCAATACAATAGTAAAATGATATTTGTTGTTGGACAATGTTCGACAAAGATACACCTTGCTGTTTAAGTACAAATATATAATAAAGGGTGTATTAGTAATTATAAATCTAAACAGCTCTAACAAAACTTAAACGCTTCTCCTTGTAGCTTTGTAAATTTGAAACTTTTTTTATAATTAAAAGCTTGTAGCTAAGATATCCAAACAAAGCCTTTTGTAGATTGGACCTATATTTTAAAAATAAAAAGCTAATAGCTTTTAAAAAGCTTTTGCCAAACAGGCCCTAAATGAATTTAGGCTTTTATAAGGTTTTTTAATGATGAATTGTTTTTTGGAAAGTTGTTGGAGGAGAGAGATTTTTTTTAATGGTGGATTGTTTTGTATTTTATGTCCAACGCGGCCTTGTTAACAAACTAGATGATGTATTGATGTCATACCAGACACAAAATTAAATTACCCATAAATGGTAAAGATGAATAACTTTTGTACGATAAAGAAAATGTAGCTTGAATCTACCATAGAATCATTTATGAAGTTATGCATAAATGAGATACCGTCGAGATAACCTATTGTCTCATGAAACAAGTAATTAAGGACAAGAAATTTGCTTTTACTTTTATCGTCTTCCTAACGAGTAACGACCTTGTTGAGACCTTTTTGAATAGGGTTTTTCTAACATGTGCCCCAGGGGCACATGTTAAGGTGGGGACACAGACTGTATGTCACAGCCTGATTGACCAGCAGTTATTGTTATTAATCATTATCAGGCCTTACAATAAACTGATTGGCCAAATAAGCTGTGGACACACAACTGATGTCCCCACCTTATCATGTGTACCTGAGGCACAGGTTTAGAAAACCCTTTGCGTATGCATGTCATCTGTCAACGCATATAGGCCTTTTGACTTTTGTGGTAGCATTCTGTGAAGATATATACTCAAGGTTATAAATAGCGTGAAGCGTGACGTTTGCTCCCGGCATAGTCAAGCTCAGCTTTAGATGAGGGCGTAGCGGACATGGCGTTTTTTAAGGCGTGATTAAGGCGCAAAAAATATTTATAGATGTATAGATTACTATAATAGAGTTATAGAACCACTTGTTCAAGCTGGCAAGAGGAATTGAAAAAGTGAAGTCTCGGCGTTCCAAATGGAAATCCAATACTTATCTATTGGTGGTCGTTTAACTTTGTTGAAATTCGGTTTTAGGATCTATTCCAGTCTTTCACATTCATTTCAAAGTTCCTTCAAAGGTGCTTCATATCTTAGAGTTGTTAGAAAAGCATTTTCTTTAATGGGCCATGATCAGGTAGTAAAAAGGCTTCTGGGTTAAATGGAACAATGTTTTGAACAGACAAAAAAACGAGGCGGGCTCGGTGTGGTCTAGCTTATTTGCGTTAATAGAGGGCTGATGATTAAGTGGGTTTGGAAGTTTTCTCGCAAAAAAGGACTCTCTTTGGACTAAATTTTATTGTGGCTATTCACGGTGTGGGGTGGTAAAAATTCATTCGGAATGGATTATACTGCAAATAGGTTGGCTCTCGATTTTGAGTGAAGTTCGATCTCTCCAAAAGAAAAAGGTATGTACGTTTTGATTATCTGATCATAAGATGGGAAACGGGGAGTCCACCAAATTCTGGTTGGATCATTGGCATACTAGGGGCATTTTTAAAGACATTTTTCCCAGATTATACGCGCTTGAATCCTCAAAGGATGTTACTGTTAGTTCCAAGATAGGCGACACGAGTTTGGTCTGCTCCTTCCGTCGAATTCTAGAGGGGGTATCGAGCAAATCAATTCGTCAGTTGGTAGAATGTTGTTCTGTCACTTTCGTGCTTCGGCTGACAGATGGAATTGAATCTAGAGAGTAGGGTATATTTTCGGTGGCCTTTTGCTCGTGACGTATTCGATGAGATATGGCCTTCCGAATATAGGCGAAGAACGAGATGGGTAAAGTGTGTCCGATAAAATCAACGTTCTTGCCTGGAAAATCAAGACCGATGCTTTACCTACCCGGTTCAACATTTCTCGTAGAGGTATTGACATTCAGGATATGTCGTGTCCCATTTGTGATAATGCTATTGAATTGACGGACCATTTGTTCTTTAGGTGTGGATTGGTTCGGGACATTGCTAATAAGGTTTTGAGCTGGTGGAATTTGGATCACGCAAACTTTGAACTCATATGCAGAATGGAAGTCTTTGGCTTGTTTCAATTCGTATGTATTCCAAACTCAAAAGAGTTCGAAGGAGTTTGGTATTCATTTGGTGGTACGTTTTGGATCTATCGAAAACAAGCTCCTATTTGACGAGAGAAAACCTTCGAAGTCGATGATTATTGATATGTTATATAAATATCCCCCCCCACACCTTTTCTAAAATCCTTCTCATTACTGTTCTTTTTATTGGTGTAGTATAGATCTAAGCCTCGTTGGATGGAACGAATGGATCAAAAACCACTATATTAATGTTTTGTAATCTAGTCATTGCTAGTTTAAGGCGGCAAAAAATATTTATAGATTTATAGATTATATCATAGTTTAGAATAATATGAGTAGTAAATATTATTAAATTCAAGCATCAATCCAAAATATTAGTAAATCCAAGCATAAATCTCAAATTTTAGAAAATCTCTTAAACACTTCAAAAAAACTCGCCACGCTATGCGCTATAGCGCGCTTTATCACGCTATATGACGCTATATTGCACGTCACGCCTAGAGACGGCTCCTTCACCTGTTTCGTAACGTGAAAGCCACCCTTCGCGTTATGACGACGCTATGGCGCCGCTATAACGCGCTATTTAGAACCCTGTATATACTTGACCAAGATGGTGGTGACAATATCACATCTTGTCTTTTTACTATTGTGGTGGGCCTTTGTTTAATCTTTACCTTTTATTTTAATTTGCAATTTAATTTATAACAATAAATATATTATTCTTTTACATATTTTTAAAACAATAATATTATATACAACTTAGGGTGCGTTTGGTTTGTATATATGTTTAGGATTCGAATTTGGATTTAGATTTGGATTTAATGTAGGAGAAAGAAAATGTATTATTTATTAATTTTTGATTAATAATAAGAAAAAATATAGATATTTAATAAAAAATTAGACATGATTTGTGGACAAAATAGAATACACCATTGAAAATATGACATGGGCCCCATGTCACCGGGAATCATAAGTGAAACCCAATGTTTTGAAACCCGGGTTTTGAATCGACCCGGTCGAGTCACCGGGTCACCGGTTCAACCGGTTGGACCGCCGGGTCAACCCGGTTTTATAAAGAAAGTATGTATATAAATCATGAAATATTCCATATATTAAGCCTAAAGACATTTATTAACAAATATAACATGTAAAATTAAAATTACGTCGCAAATATATACAATTAACATGTTTTATTTATAAAAAAATACGAAAAAACCGAAACCCGGCCGAGTCTCATGACCCGGGTCACTCCAAACCCGGCCAAACCCGGCGGGTCAAACCGGGTTTTGAAAATATGAAACCCGGTTTAATTTGGCCCGTTTTTTCGACCGGAACCGGTTCAACCGGTTGACCCGGCCAGGTCGAACCGGGTTTCAAAACACTGGTGAAACCTACCTATTTTATGAGAAATCAAAATTTTTCAATGATGTATCGTTTTCATTTCCAATTCTCATACCAAACAATTAGTAAATGGTATGACACCATTCCTAACAGTGCAAAACATGTCAAACTATATAGTTTCTCTTTCATACTTTTTATCCAAATCCTTTAACAAACCAAACGGGCCCTTAACAACCAAAAAGTTTATAGTCCTCTCACTTCTTACACATACTAATAATTATAATTATAATTACTTGTAAGAAATGTAAGAACTATAAATAAAATTAATAGTTGTTAGTTAATGGTGATAAAACTAGCTATATAATATATTTATAGAGAAAAGTTCATTTACATACCAGTTTCTACCCACATACTGAGGGACAAATCCTCACCATCCATTTGGGTTTGATCTAATGATTGAAATTAATCTAAGATTTAATTTTATTAAACATAATTTTTCGACTATATAAAATTTATTTTTTTTATTTTCCCATTTGCTTCATTTTTTACCCACAGTTCATGTGTATTTCCTCCAGACTTAACCCTCAAAAAATCAGTGATCATCTTTCCGACTTCTTCACGATCAGGAACCAATCTCATTTTTTAACACTTCAACCTACATATCACCACCTTCATCGAGCACTGTTGCCGCCTTCGTGGACCACCGCTATCACGGTCGTCGTGGATTGCCCTCGCCGCCACCTCGCACTACTTGCGTTAGTTCAATTTCTACGACTGTAAACACTATTCTACAATCTATATAATTCAACTAGCTTTAATTTAATCGTTTTAATTAGTTGATTTGTGATGTTATGATGCATTTCTTGTTTTAGTTTGTGATTGATATTAGTTTATTGCAGTTAATCATGTTATTATTAGTGTTACGATTAGTCTAGAATATGTTAAAGTAGTTTTGAATTTAATTAGCGGTATGATGTTGATGTTAATTTGCCAGTTGTTCATAATGAATAACTTTTGCGTGATTTAATGGCGTACCTGTTGATGTAGTTTGTTGTCGTTATGAAATAATATGAATTTTGTAGCTTATCATTATTGTTAGTTATATAATTAGTTTGATGATGATGCCGATGTTGATGATAAATGATTGACGTGCGATAATAGATGTATCAGTTTGTTGGAATTTGTCGTGATCTGAATTTAGTAGTTTATCGTGGTTTAGTTTTATTAGTAGTTTCTCTGATGATGAAACCATTTATTAAAGTGATTTAGTATTTTGTTAGCATTTGGTGATGATTGTTACAAGAGTCAAACTAGCGAAAATCTCTTAGATTTTATTTTATTAGCAACGATTATAGCTTGGTGTTACAAGGTTGGGGGTAGTGGATTGGTTTGTGGGGTTTCGTCTGGTGGTGCGGGGTCCATGTGTTTGGGTTTTTAGTGGCGTGGGGAGGGGGTGGGGTGTGAGTTCTAGTGTGTTGGTGTTGGTGGTGAGAGGGGGGGTTTGGTGGTTGGTTGGGGGTGGCGTGTGGATCTTGCGGTGTTGGTTGTGTGTGGTATGTACATATTTTTAGTTTTCTTGTGTTGTTGGATTATATAAGTAATACATATTTATATGTACATTGTACAAGCTAATATAGCACGTTAGTTACAAAACTTGAATTGAATATTGTCATTATGATAATCTCCAATATTAATTTAATAAAAACATGTTCAAAATAATTAAACTTTTATACCAAGGTTATAAATAGCGTGAGGCGTGACGTAACGACATGATCAAGCCTCACGCCTTAGTGGCTATGGCGTAGCCTTTGCGTTTTTAAGGCGTGGCTTAAGGCGACCCAAAATATGAAATATTTTTTTTTTGAACAACACTTTTATTAAAAAAACTAGCAAGAAGCTAGAAAAATTACAAAGTTACAAGATGAGGATTTTTTAACCAATCAACCCAATTAAACGACACATTACATCTAAACCGACTCCAATAAAAAGAATACGACACAACATAATCAAAAATATCCGCCTTAGAAGGAGAAACCACACCAAAGACACACTTATTACGATAAGCCCAAATTAGCAACCACAACCCAAAACACACCCCTTCTAACAATCTTTTATGCTTGATAGGAATCCGAAGATTTACGATCCAAGAAACTCATTCATCGAACGTATGCACTTCCATGAAATCCACCTCCCACCAACGGCAAATCTTGCGAAAATTATCTTTCGCAACAAGGCAATCAAAAAATAAATGACTTGACGATTCCGTGACGCTACCACAAACGGGACAAATAATAGACGGAATATCTATACCTCTCCGGGATATATTAAGACGGGTAGGCAAACAATCCATTCTCACCTTCCACGCATGAATGTTAACCTTGATTGGCACCGCTTTTATCCATCGAGTTTGAGTAGACACTTCCGGAAACCTGTTATCATCAAAAACCTTTATCAGCCGAACGCTTAACGAGCAACTTACCCGAACCATCAAGCGTTCCAATAAAACTATCAGGGCGTGACACCAGAACAACAACCTTCCTACGTATGTATCAAAATTCGTCAACTGATCTTGTTCCACTCCGCTTCTAGGAGCACGACGAAAAGACCAGATCAAGTTCTCCTGTGACAGTTTAGAAGCCACATCGACATTCTTCTTCACTTCCAGCGCATAAAGCCTTAGGTTATAGTTGTTCAAACTACCATGTCCGCCATGCCACAAATCCTCTACCAAAAATTAATTTATCAGCACCATTGCCAGGCTTTTTCTGCTATTTACTAATTCAAGTGTATACCTTTTATCTTCAATGTTTCCACCTCCTGGAGAATGCTTGGCCAAATGGACTTGTAACCAACCTTGAATCCGCTACCATTTTTCCCATCTTCGCCATGAATAACTTTAATAACCCTAGTCCATAACAAGTTCTTTTGAGTTGTAAACCGCCAAACCCATTTACACATAAGAGCTCTTTTAAGCGCATATAAACTAGAAACACCAAGGCCACCTTTCTATTTAGAACACAAAACCTTACTCCATTTCACCTATATCGATTTTTTACTATTTAAATCGACACTACTAAAAAACTGACTTCGAATTGATTCCATGCGTTGAAGGACTTTCATTGGCACCTTGAATATAGACATATAATAAATAGGCAAGGATCCTATAACCGCCTTGAGAAGGGTTAAATATTTTGTGACGCCGTTTAGGTGTAAGTTTGATAGGACCCGCAGAGTCAGATGCTACAGGGACTGATGCAGTTTTGGAACGTCTTTTAGGTGTTTGTTTGATAAGACCTACAGAGTCAACACTCACCTTTGAAAGGTGTTTGTGGGATTCAAGGTGGCGTTTGAGGTGACCAGTGCCTACATGTTTGGAACCCTTCGAATGTATGCGATGTTTCTGTGCATGTATATATACAGATCTGGCTCTCCATCACCTACGTCTTTGAGTGTATATTTTCCCAATTTAGACCCTCTGTTTTCTGAGCTTGGGGGCTTGTGACCCATTGTTCATTGGTGTTCGACGACTCGGGCTGTATCTTAATATTATTAGGTGCATATCTTTCGGTGGGACTTGTTTCCATTTGAGCAAAGGAAACACTGGTACTTACATATTATGACAACATATGCTATTATGGATTATAAGAATAAACGACAAGCATTTACATGCACAATATATAACATCTATGATATCTTTGTATTTCTGCTACTTTCTAAGTTTGTCTTCAAAGTCATTGTTTACAAAAAACGGTCGCTTAAGCTTCCATCGTTTTGCATGGAGGCAGAATGGGGAAGGCTTTGCGAGGAGTGGCACGACCGCCGAAAGTTTGTTGTCGGGGGAAGAGGTTTGGATGGGCATAGTAGCTGGTCTCTTACGTGACTTGTAAGTGGTATGTGGGGCGCGTAACGGCGGGGAGGGTTCAAGACTTGTGATGAAGACGTTGAAGTAGCTGAAATACTTAGATATCTTAGATGTGTTATATGTGCATGTTATGCTTGTTGTTTATTCTTTAATCATTATATGCATATGTTTGTCATATATGTATGTACCAGGTCTTCCTTTGCCTCAAATGGATACTAGTCCAACCGAAAGTTATGCACCTATTAAAATTAAGATGCAGCCAGAGTATGTCGACACACCAATGAACAATGTGGTCACAGAGCCACAAGGCCAGTTGAAATCACAGATGGTCTTGTAATTGGGTAGATTGTAATCCAATGTCGTTGGGGGTTGGTGAGACATGAGCCTGTTTATTGGTAATTGCAACATGTTGTCTGCGCTTTAATCTGGGTTACTTTCGGTTGGGATACGCGGCCTTCACGATTTAAGCCTCTACGGGAATACATCTTTAACCCGGGATTAGGTGAGTGTTGACTCTGTAGGTCTTATCAAACAAACACCTAAAAGACGTTCCAAAACTGCATCAGTCCCTGTAGCATCTGACTCTCCGGGTCCTATCAAACTTACACCTAAACGGCGTCACAAAATATTTAAAACCCATTCTCCAAGGCGGGTTATAGGATCTTGCTATTTATTATATGTTATATTCAATAGGTGCCAAATGAACAGTCCTTCAACGCATGGGAATCAATTCGAAGTCAGTTTTTTAGTACGTGTCGATTTAATAGTAAAAAAATCGTTATGGTGAAATGGAAGAGTAAAGGTTTTGTGTTCTAAATAGAAAAAGGGTGGCCTCGGAGTTTCTAGTTATTTGCGCTATTTAAAAGAGCTCTTATGTGTAAATTGGGTTTTGGCGGTTTTTACAACTCAAAAAGAACTTGTATGGACTAGGGGTTAATAAAAGATATTCATGCGCGAAGAAGGGAAAAAAATGGTAGCGGTTTCATGGTGGGTTACAAGTCCATTCGGGGCTAGCTTCTCCAGGAAGGGGGATGGTAACATTGAAGATATATATAAGGTTTTCACGTGAATATGTTTATGATGAAAATGCTTGGCAATGGTGCGGTGAGGTTGGTGTGGGTGGTTGGGGGGGCCATGCGAGTGTCAGGGGGGGGTTTATTTGTGTTGAAGTGGATGGGTGGAACGGGTTAGGGTTGTTGTTGGGCGGATGGGGGCGGCAGTTATAGGGATATGAGTGTTTATGGTGGAGGGGCGGGGAGGAGGTTGCTCCTTAGTTGAGGTAGTGGTTAAATGAAGCTGGGGTCGATATTTGATGATATGTCGGGGAGGGGTTGTTAGTGGTGTCTAGCAGGTATTAGGTGGGTTGTGGACGCTGGTTGGGGCGGGTTTGGGCGACGGGAGCTGTAGGCTAGAAAGGATTTTTATGGTGTTATACAGGCTTGCCGGGTATGTGGACGTCGTAGCCATTCGAGGTGGGTGTTTTGCGGAGGAATTGAATTGGGTTACTGTCAGGCGAGTGGATGGTGTGATGGGTGGGAGGGGTCCGTCCGGTCTTATTATATCCCGGAGAGGTTTTAGATATTCAGTCTATTCAATTGTCCCGTTTGTCTAGGTGCGTCACGGGAATCGCTCAAGTCTTTATTTTTTCATGGCCTTGCTTGCGAAAGATAATTTGTCGGCCAAACTAGATTTACCGTTGGTGGGAAGGTGGATTTTCATGGAAAGTGCATACATTCGCATATGACATGAGGTTTCGCTGGATCGTATAATCTTTAGGATTCATATCACAGCATAAAAAGATTGTTAGAAGGGGGGTGTTGCTTTTTGGGTTGTGGTTGCGATTTGGGCTTATCGTTAATATGTGTGTCTTTGGTGTGGTTTTCTCCTTCTTAAGGCGGATATTTTCTGTTTCATGTTTGTGTCGTATTCTTTTTATTGGAGTCGGTTTAGATGTAATGTGTCGTTTAATTGGGTTGATTGGTTAAAAAATCCTCATCTTGTAACTTTGTAATTTTTCTAGCTTCTTGCTAGTTTTTTTAATAAAAGTGTTGTTCAAAAAAAAAATATTTCATATTTTGGGTCGCCTTAAGCCACGCCTTAAAAACGCAAAGGCTACGCCATAGCCACTAAGGCGTGAGGCTTGATCATGTCGTCACGTCACGCCTCACGCTATTTATAACCTTGGTATAAAAGTTTAATTATTTTGAACATGTTTTTATTAAATTAATATTGGAGATTATCATAATGACAATATTCAATTCAAGTTTTGTAACTAACGTGCTATATTAGCTTGTACAATGTACATATAAATATGTATTACTTAGATATGTAATACATAAATATGTATTACTTAAATATATACTGTAATATAGATAACTTATACAATGTGCATATAAATAAAAATTACTTAAATAATTAATAAAAGAGATACTAATTATACTTATATAGTTAGATATAAATAACTAGAACCTAGAATCGTTTCTAACTTTCTATGGTACACAATAATCATGTAGTTAACTATTTCATAGACTAGTACCCCACATGTAAATAAACAAGCAAAAGAACCCGCGCGTTGCGGCGGGGCTAATTTTTTCCCGAATAATTTTTTTTTACGTTTCGGGGGTTTTTTTGGGCGATGCGTTATGGCGGGGCTAATTTTTAATATTAATTTTTTTTTGTATGATTCGAGGAAAAATTTTTGCGTTGGGACAGGCTAATTTTTTCCCAAATATTTTCTTTTTTTGGGACGGTTTTGTAAATTTTTTTACGGGAATTTTTGTGTAAGAAAATCGTAAATAGTTAAAAGGTGAGGGTCCGTTTTGTATTTTTTTTTACTTTGGGCCAATTTTTTTTGGCTAATTTTTTCCCGGATATTTCCTTTTTTTTACGATTCGGGAATTTTTTTTTGCGTTGGGACGGGTTAAATTTTTCCCGAATATTTTCTTTTTTTGGGACGGTTCGATATCTTTTTTTTGGGCCGATGAATGTAAAAAAGTTGTGAACAATAAAAACTTGATGTGTTTTTTTTGTTAATTTTTTTACGGGATTTTTTGTGTAAGAAAATCGTAAATAGTTAAAAGTTGAGGGACCGTTTTGTATTTTTTTTTACTTTAGGCCAGATTTCAGGCTAATTTTGGGCTAATTTTTTTTTTTTACTTTGGGCCAGATTTTATGCGAATTTTAGGCTAGTTTGTCGACAAATGTGTATATTAGTAACATTTTTTTTATATGGCTTATGTGTTGGGCCTCATGTTTAAAGTGTTTTTTTTTGCTATATGAGTTTTTTTTAATATAATGGGTTGTACGTTTGTGACCATATCGATTATTTTAAAGTTATTAGGTATCGAAGATGTTTCCGCGGGTATTTTTTTTATCTGAATAAATCGGAACTTTTGTAATATTTTTTTTCCTCCTACTTTGTGCATACAAATTTAAAAAAAAAATTAAAAAAATGTGTATGTTAGTAACAATTTTTTTTATATGGCTTATGTGTTGGGCCTCATATTTAAAGTGTTGTTTTTTTTTGCTATATGGGTTTTTTTTAATATAATGGGTTGTACGTTTGTGACCATATCGATTATTTTAAAGTTATTAGGTATCGAAGATGTTTCCGCGGGTATTTTTTTTATCTGAATAAATCGGAACTTTTGTAATATTTTTTTTCCTCCTACTTTGTGCATACAAATTTAAAAAAAAAATCGGGCTGGCCCAAAATGGGAGCCCGATACTGTAATGACCGTGGCCCACTGTCAAAACCAGTGTTTTGAAACCCGGTTCGACCCGGCCGGGTCAACCGGTTGAACCGGTTCCGGCCGAAAAAACGGGTCAAATTAAACCGGGTTTCATATTTTCGAAACCCGGTTTGACCCGCCGGGTTTGACCGGGTTTGGAGTGACCCGGGTCATGAGACCCGGCCGGGTTTCGGTTTTTTCGTATTTTTTTATAAATAAAACATGTTAATTGTATATATTTGCGACGTAATTTTAATTTTACATGTTATATTTGTTAATAAATAGTCTTTAGGCTTAATATATGAAATATTTCATGATATATATACATACTTTTTTTCTAATTATTGAAAAATATATATATATATATATATATATATATATATTTTGGAAAACCGGGTTGACCCGGCTGTCCAACTAGTTGAACCGGTAACCCGGTGACTCGACCGGGTCAATTCAAAACCCGGTTTTCAAAACATTGTATATATGGAACTGATCCTATTAATCAATATAAACCCTGTCTTCCACATATCATTTTTGAGAGATGGGTGCTCGTCGCCGGTTATCAACATCTATGGTAAGAATTTGATTTTGTATTGTATAATCGTGTGATTGATATAAAAGTGTAGTGTTCGATAAAAAGAAAAAGTAAAACAAATGTTCTTATTTGTTTTTTTTACGTGATAATGAAAAATTATCTTAATTAAAGGGTAAAGCGTACAAAAATGAACTAAGTTATATGTCATTTTCAATTAAAGTATCAATTTTATTTTACTTTTTGCATGAAAAATAGCCAACATATTTTTTCAGATAATTATTTGAAAATGTATCGACCCTTAAACCACAATCTAAATAGTGTATTTGCTAATCAGATTCTCCACGCTATTGATAATTTAAAGCTTCTACGACATTCATTAACTTTCTATTAAATTCAGAATCCAAATAATAACTTGAAAAGGTCTTTTTGTTATGCAAATGAATGTGTAAAGATGATTAAATGCACCAGGAAATTACAAGAATTGAAACACGTATTGGTCATGGTATATAACACACAAAGGGAATTCAACATTATTTCAGATTTAATTAAAGATAGATTTTTGATTAAAGATAATGTCATATATTTATAAGTAGGGCAAATCGCATAAAAGTGTATCTAACTTATACTTCATTTCAATTTAATGTATCCTACTTTTTTTCTCAATTTAATGTACCCAACTTATTTTCAATTGCAAAGTTAGATGTTTAGTGGGTTTTAGTCGGTTGCCGGTCATCTATGACGTGCTAAACTTTTCTTTTTTTGATTAACAAAACATGGCAAATTACTTATACTACTATATCATCCCCTTTTCTTTAATAAAAAGTCAACACCTTTCACACATAAAAGAAAACAAGGTTTTTAACCCGCGATTCGCTGCGGAGCGTGAGGTTTTTCGTTTTTGTTGCGGTAGTCTTTGTTTTGTTTGTTTGTGTTGCGTGATATTATCTGGTGAAAGCATGTCGACGAAGAAAGCGATTTGGTCATAAGGGGTGTTTTCTGAAAAAGCCTTATAACAGAAGCCTTGTACTAACAAAAGCCTTGTACAATCTGATTGTAAAAAATGTTCTAGCAAATGATGCTTCAACTCATTGGTAATTTAATCTATGTATACAATAGTAGTAGATTGCTTTACTACCCCGTGTTTGTTTAACTTTACAAAACTAACTATAAACTTGAACATGTAACTACACAAATACAATCCACATTTGTTGTACCGAACGAAGTTATGTGAGTCACAAAAGCATTTATAAGTATCTGTATGTACCAAAATGCAAGAAACTTTTGCTCTACAACCTCCTTCACTACATACATTTGTTCCCCAATTTTCAAGAACTTAGGAGTTACACCGTCAACGTTGCAAATCACAAACTTGGGGAAGTCTGGGGTTGCAGCAAAAAGGCAGAGAACCTGGACAGAAAACATAAAGTTATGTGTTTGTATGAACCATGGTCAAGGCATAACTACAAAAGTAATAAAGAGATGTTTTTATTTGTAATAAAATTCTTATAGATAAGTTGTTTGTCATCGTAAAGTTAATTACGTGTTAGTTGTTACACTAATAC
>BQNB010086387.1:0-28204 GCA_026074375.1 Tanacetum coccineum | reverse complement strand
TTTTTAATTTGTATGCACAAAGTAGGAGGAAAAAAATATTACAAAAGTTTCGATTTATTCAGATAAAAAAAATACCCGCGAAAACATCTTCGATACCTAATAACTTTAAAATAATCGATATAGTCACAAACGTACAACCCGTTATATTAAAAAAAACCCATATAGCAAAAAAAACAACACTTTAAACATGAGGCCCAACACATAAGCCATATAAAAAAAGTATTACTAAAAATATACACATTTGTCGACAAACTAGCCTAAAATTCGCATAAAATCTGGCCAAAGTAAAAAAAAAAACTAGCCCAAAATTAGCCTTAAATCTGGCCCAAAGTAAAAAAAAAATACAAAACGGTCCCTCAACTTTTAACTATTTATGATTTTCTTACACAAAAAATTCCGTAAAAAATTAACAAAAAAACACGTCAAATTTTTATTGTTCACAACTTTTTTACATTCATCGGCAAAAAAAAAGATATCGAACCGTCCAAAAAAAAGAAAATATTAGGGAAAAAATTAACCCGTCCCAACGCAAAAAAAATATTCCTGAATTGTACAAAAAAAGGAAATATCCGGGAAAAAATTAGCCAAAAAAAAAACTCAAAAATAGCCTAAAATCTGGCCCAAAGTAAAAAAAAAATACAAAACGGACTATCACCTTTTAACTATTTACGATTTTCTTACACAAAAATTCCCGTAAAAAAATTTACAAAACCGTCCAAAAAAAAATATTTGGGAAAAAATTAGTCTGTCCCAACGCAATTTTTTTCCCCAAATCATACAAAAAAAGAAAATTTTAAAAATTAGCCCCGCCATAACGCATCGCCCAAAAAAAACCCCCGAAACGTAAAAAAATATTCGGGAAAAAATTAGCCCCGCCGCAACGCGCGGGTTCTTTTGCTTGTATACACATTGAGCGACAAAAACGAAGTCGTTTTGACTTCGGGCCACAATGCTACAGTAACGGGCTCCCATTTTGTGCCAGCCCGATTTTTTTTTTAATTTATTTTGTTTTGTTATTTTTTTAAATTTGTATGCACAAAGTAGGAGGAAAAAAAATATTACAAAAGTTCCGATTTATTCAGATAAAAAAAGTACCCGCGGAAACATCTTCGATACCTAATAACTTTAAAATAATCGATATGGTCACAAACGTACAACCCATTATATTAAAAAAACCCATATAGCAAAAAAAAAACAACACTTTAAACATGAGGCCCAACACATAAGCCATATAAAAAAAATTATTACTAATATACACATTTGTCGACAAACTAGCCTAAAATTCGCATAAAATGTGGCCCAAAATCTGGCCCAAAGTAAAAAAAAAAAATACAAAACGGTCCCTCAACTTTTAACTATTTACGATTTTCTTACACAAAAAAACCCGTAGAAAAATTAACAAAAAAAACACGTCAAGTTTTTATTGTTCACAACTTTTTTACATTCATCGGCCCAAAAAAAAGATATCGAACCGTCCCAAAAAAAGAAAATATTCGGGAAAAAATTAACCCGTCCCAACGCAAAAAAAAATTCCCGAATCGTACAAAAAAAGGAAATATCCGGGAAAAAATTAGCCAAAAAAATTGGCCCAAAGTAAAAAAAAATACAAAACGGACCCTCACCTTTTAACTATTAACGATTTTCTTACACAAAAATTCCCGTAAAAAAATTTACAAAACCGTCTCAAAAAAAGAAAATATTTGGGAAAAAATTAGCCTGTCCCAACGCAATTTTTTTTCCCCGAATCATACAAAAGAATAAAATATTAAAAATTAGCCCCGCCATAACGCATCGGAAAAAAAAAACCCCGAAACGTAAAAAACAAATTATTCGAGAAAAAGTTAGCCCCGCCGCAACGCGCGGGTTCTTTTGCTTGTTGTATTCAAAGATGGTAAAATAGTTCACAAATCACAATAATGGGTAAATTTGCTAAAGTATGTTTATCAGATTAGTTCAAGTTCATCATCAACACTTGTCATTTACTTATAGTAACCGGTGATTAGAAAAACTATGTACCATCGTCTATCAAATACCTGTGATGAAGTTTTTTATTCTCGCAATAAGTGACTCAGAGAGTCGACAGGCAGTAAATTTCTCCTTTCTCATAAAAATGAATTTTTGGAGTCGAGAGCTTTCACATTGAGCACACTTTGAACAAAATATTCGATAAACTTGATTCACATTTAGTTACGAATTACTCCATATTATTCTTATTTAGACCAACTTGATCTAAACAAAAAAAAGGGATTCGAATGAACCCACTTTTATAACCACATGATGAAAATTCTCCATTTGTCATTTCTACAGTCATTTGTTTTCGTTATGTCTTGTTATAAATTTGCAAAGTCACGATAAAGAGGATAAATTGTTGACCAATTTTAATGTGCAAAGGATCTTTTGACATTTTCTACTAGCCGTCATGTACTTTTATTAGTTGTTAGATTGTTGGTACATTGAAAAATATCAACAGGGCTCAACCTCGTTTTCCGCAAGATATGAAGGATGTGAGAATGTGAGACGTAGACAACCTTATCTTTATCCGAAGGTAGAAAAACTGTTTCAGAGGCCTTCGCCAAGGAAGGATCACATTTATTCAATAGGATAGTAAATTAAAATCATATGAGGTGATTATCAACCAGAAAACTGACGCAAATTCTAGTTTATTCATACATCATCTTTGTATGACTAAACGAAATTTAGTAAATATCTTTGAGCATCTTTAACCATAGGTATGAAACGTGGTTTTGCTTCAAGTTCGAAAATAACATTAAGGTTGCACAGTGGGCCTCTGTAGAGATGCAAATAAATCGGTTAAAACCGGTTTTCGGTTATTAGAAAACCGGTTTTAAAAAAACCGGTTTTTCTAATAACCGGTTTCGGTTTTATCGGTTTTTTTGAAATCGGTTTTTTTCGGTTATAAATGTTCGGAATCGGTTTTTATACCGGTTCGGTTTTTTTCGGAATTTAAAACTTCGAACATTTATTTAATAAACTTGTTAATTATCAAACATTTAATTAAACAATACACCGGAAACATACTAAACAAATACAATCATAAATTTTTATTTGCACCGGAAACATACTAAAAAATACAATCATAACTTTTATTTAAACAATACAATTATACAACTAAAAATATATAAATACTAATACATTTCGAGCTTCGGCATGGCCATCACCCGAAAACATATTAGTGTACTCAAGTAGTCAAGTATGTCGAGCTTCGGCATTGCCATCACCCGTTATACTCAATCCATTAAATCTTCCAAAAATTCTTCTACATCTACGTGTTCAATATCTAAGTCTTCAAACTCACCTTCATCTAATTCGGTATTCGGAGGTGATATCCCTAATTCAACTTCTTCTCTTGCTATAGTTTCTTCAACGTCTTCTAATATCGGACCTTCCAACGATGTTTCATGTTGTACCCTATCTACTCCGTCCAAATAATCTTTCAAACATACACATACTTCCACGGATTCGGGGGTTAGTCTTGACCTTCTTTCCGATATAATTCTACCGCTAATAGAAAAGGCCGATTCGGAAGCTACCGTCGAAGCTTGGACCGTTAATAAGTCACGAGCCATAGCGGATAAAATTGGAAATTGGATTTCTCTTTCTTTCCACCAAGCCAAAATGTCAAAGTTTGTAAACTCTTCGGGCCTTAAAGTTATTAAAAAGTTTGTAGCCATATATTGTCCCAACTCGCTTGTTGGGGCCGATGTTCGTTGACGCTTTGTAGCGTCTTCAAATAAACTATTATAAAGGTTTATATTAATGTCACTTGCCATTCGGGACGATCCGGCCCGCATTTGATCAACAATTGGGTTTTGTATTTGACCATATTTTGTTGCATAAATTCCAAATAATTTTTTAAAGTTATCGTTAAATATAAAAATTTGGGAGTTTATATAGTTGGGGTCGGGGTTGTCAGCGTCTAACCCAAAGGATAAGTCTAAATTGTTCATTATTCTTGTTATTAAAAGTTCTACGCCTCCAACATTTAAACATGGATTAAGTGCGGCGGAACAAGTAAAAACCAAAGGTAAATTAGCAAAATATTTTACAAATTTCTTTTTTATAACTTTAACCATTCTTCTAAACATTTGACTAGGTGAGGTTTTTAATTCGTCTAATTTTTCCGTCATAGCATAAATTTGATTTAAAACTAATGAGCTAGTTGGGTAATAAACACCCGATAATATAGTTGTTGCCACTTTAAAAACTTGTAAAAAAATAGTTAAATCATTTAGTAAATCCCAATCTTGGTCGCTTATCGAAACGGACTTATTTCTATTAACAAGTGTTTCATTAAAAGCGTTTAAAGTCTCACGTTGTCGTAATATATTTTCAAACATCATGCAAGTAGAATTCCACCTAGTATTATTATCATAGCAAGGTCCTAGGGGTTCTTCACCACATTGTTTACGAAAACGTCTATAGTTCATTTGTCGTTCGTTACTCGAACTATATATAGTTACTAATAAACCCCTAAATTTCATCCTTAAACTATCACATATTTTTAATGCCGCTTGCACGGATAAATTTATAACATGAGCAACACAACGGGAATGAAAAAAAAGACCATCTAAAACGGGTTTTATACGTAATTTTAATAAATTGTGTAATTCGGGTAAACCCGAAAACCGAACCGAACTAGGATTCAACCGAACCGAACTAGGATTCAACCGAACCGAACCGAAAACCAAATTTGAATTCGGTTTGGGTCAGGATATGAGTTGACCTTAAAAAAAACTTTTAACCGAATAACCCGATAACCGAACCGATCAACACCCCTAATCCAACTAGTTTAATGATAACAGGGTGTTGATTAGTTCGGTTATTTCGATTAAAAAACTTTTGAGTCAATTTAAAACTCGAATCGAATCGAAAATCAAATTTGAATTCGGTTCAGTTTTCGGGTGAGCCCAAATTACACCATTTATTTAAAAGAACTAGTTGGTTACCCGCGTATAGCGGCGGTAATAGAAAATTTACTAACTCAACTCTTTACGCAATTTTCTACCCGCTTAGTAATTTCATTTCAAAACACTTTAAATGTATGTGTTCGTTGTATGTGTTCGTTTGAGTTTCCCGTAGCTTTCCCGCAATACCATATTAACATCATCATTATGATAAAATTATATAGAAGTATAGATAGAATTACATAGATATTTAGCAAAAAAAATGTATTTCAAACATATAAAGTGTTTTTTATATTATGATAAAATTTTAATAGTCTTTTTATTTCGGTTCATAATGTCAAACCCATATCCAACCCGAAACTGAATTTGTAGTTCAGTTCGGTTTGGATTTGGCAAATTTGGTTCGGTTATTAGTTCGGTTAAGTGATTTTCGGTTCGGTTTCGGGTTTCGATTTTAGGTTTATTCGGTTTTTTTTGCTCACCCCTAAATGATATGGTTTCCAACATAAAAATGATTGTTTCTTTTTTTTTAATAACACTAGTTTCCGTATTTTAGTGAACTAATCTACGGAGCTTGAGTTTACCGTCACGTAGACATAAACGGGGTAAGCTCATGAGTCCAATGACATATATATTATGATGATGAAGAAACTTGTATCGTATCAAGGAAAATGATTCCCGTGCCTAACTCGCGTGACTAAAAAATGCATAATAACATTATGTGGGAAATTCAAACGTAGAGACGAGTCAAGATAAATTAGTCATGACATGTGTCAAAAGCCGCATGAATTAGGCATGCGTTTAGTCACATATATTAGTCATTTAGGGAACTGATTTGGACACATTAACGATTAATGACACACATCAAATTATGCATTCGATAGTATAATACTCACTCCGTCCCTAAATAAGTGTCCACTATTGACTTTTAAAGTCTTTTTTCATCAACTTTGACCTTAAATTATTTTGTTTATGTTATATAATAGTTAATGAAAACTATATCAATGAAAATACATTTAAAACCCAATCAATTCATATATTTTGCATCAAGTATTATATAACAAAAAAAAAATTTAAGGTCAAAGTTGCGAAAGTTTGACTTCAAAAGTCAACAGTGGACACTTATTTAGGGACGGAGGGAGTATTGATCACGGATGGAAAATTGCCAACTTTTTTAAGCCGACAGTTTCAAATGTAATTGTTAGTACAAAATCAGTGTGGCATGGTTAGTGGAGAATAATGTGCTTACATCGGGACCATAAGCTCATAGTTTGATGCAGCGATTGTACTAAGTGAATATGAATTGAAGACTTCCTGCTAAGAAAAACAACACCGTTAGCCTTACCGCGAGAAGAGGATATTGTTTTCAAACTTGGATCTTATGCCTTAGGTTATAAGGTTATTGTTATCTTGGATAAACACAAGGTAACAATGAGAGAAACTTTGTTAATGAGTTTCATCAAAGGCTATCCGGAATCTAACCTTTAGTGATCAAGAAGATAACAATGAAATGAAAATAGTGAATAACCAAAAAGCTTTAATATTATTAAGAGAATAATACGAGTACTCTGACAGTACTAGGGTTTACAAAACCCTAAAGCTATGAGAGTAGTATGTGAAAGATGTGTGTATATGATGAATGTGTATGTGTAAAAATGTCTATCATCTACTCTAACCTAAGGACTCCTTTTATAGCACAAGGAGCCCTGTACAAGATAAGACCTAAACCGTATCTCCTAAATAAAAGAGATATACACAAGATACATTCCAAACATAACAATAACGCGTATTTGACTCACAGATACGGTCTTTGACTCTGAGTAAATCCTTATCTTCATCTGCAGTGGAAAGTCTCTTAAGCAGTAGACCTTGGACCAGTGGTTTAGAGATAAATACTAACAGTGAGAAAATCTCTAGCAGTGGGAAAAATATACTAGCAGTGCGGAAGGCCTTAGCATTTTATTACCAACAAATCTCCACTAAACTTGACATTTTATAGGGGTCATCTGTATGTCAAGTTTCCAGAATAAAATGATTATCTAGAGAGGATGCTTCAAACACCTTATTCCTTCTTGATATGTTCTCTAATTAAGTTGATCATCTGAATTAAGTCATCATCAAACTCACTTACTTCACACTTATGATCAAGCATCTTCTGAAGTGTAGTCTTTGGAAGTGGATACTCAACATCATCAAGCATGTAGATAATCATACCTTTCATTATCAAGCAGTGTAACATGATTTGTACAACCTCCAACTCTTAATAGGTGCTTCAAACTGCCATAAACCATCAGTAGCAACAGGTTCAAACATGACCTTTAAATGCCATAATAGACATTTCTCTAGGTCACTCTTTGGTAATTCTTCCTTAAACCTATCTTTGACCAGCTTTCATAGAGTCACCATGTCATCATTGTTAAATTTCTTAAGCATAGCCTCAAAATAAGAATATGCCTTTGGTGTCTGACCAACTCTAAAAATCTGATAAACCTCCCTTAGCTTGTCTTTGAAGATTTTCCAGTCATATATTGGTGCTTTGACAACTGAAGGAGTAATATCCACTGAAGATTCTTGTCTTACTAACACTACCCATTGTTGAAGATTTATGATCTTATCATGATCATCATTGTCTTTTTCTTTAACATCTTTATTCCCTTCAGACTTCTGAGCCTTCAACTTTTTTCAATCTCTTAGCTATTCCCTTTTCTAATAGAGTGCCTGGACTCTTGAATCTTTCACTTTCTAGCTTGGAATCCATAGGCACAAAATCTTGTATGCTTTCCCAAACTGGAATGATAGTCTCTTCAATCTTCTCAAATGTCATGCCCTTGAAGTCTTTTGTCGTGACTCTTGATCTAGGATCTACAAGGTTTTCCAGAAAAGTTAAAGATGGTGTTGAAGGTTGCAAGGTCCGGTTCTTAATGGTTCTGTTTTCTAAAGACACAAGTGGATCGTGGAAGAGTGTTGCTGCAACTAAAGATATCGGATGACACATAATTTTTGTTCTCGGCTGGATAAGAAGTTCTCGGACACAACATGTTAGTTACTACTGCTAGGTTTGTTACTAGTAGTTACTACTGCTCGTGCTTAAAAGATACTACTGTTAGTTTTGTTCGAAGTTGGATGACACACATGGTTTGAATCTCAGATAGAACAGAATGTTTGGTTAAATGGCTAGTTTTGGGATTAATTACAAGAATTGGTTACGGAGTTTATTTGGTATCACTTATTTGAGATTGAAATAGGTTTCACGAAGGAGTCTACTTATTTTATCTTAAAATCGGGGTTGGGTGGTTGCATGATTTCAATGATAACTTGCTTGAACGAATACGAATTATGATTGGGACTTGGTTTATCTAGTTTCCAGCGGTCAAGGGGTGGTTGGTTGAGGACCTGGTAAACTATCACTTAAAGGAGTTACGTTGTAGTGCTCAGTGTCACACGAAGATGTCGATGTGGATAAATTCAAGAGGTGATGTGTTTTTAGAGATTTGATCAGCACAAATTCTCTACACCGTTTTTCAATCTACAACAGTGCAAGCTTAAGTAACAAATTTGGGGGATTTTACTTCAGTTTCAAGTTTGGTATATCAAGTGTACTTCATCAGTAATCATTACAAAAAGCCTACAGAATTTGAAGATTCAAGAGATGGTTAACATATTGGTTTCAGGGGAAGCTTAATTGACAAAATGTTTAACCATCAGGATATGTTCATGCACCACTTGAGAGGAAGGTTTTCATTTACTACTGCTAAGTCATTATTACTACTGCTAGTTTAAGTTTCTACTACTTAAATTCATTTTTCTTATTATGCGTTATGGAGGGTAATTTAAGCATGGGTATACAAACGGGAGCCGTCACCCCCAATAGATCTATTCACAATATTCGCGTTCACTCGCAATGCAAGTAATTAATGATTCATGATATGTAAATAATGGCACTAGAAGCTACTTAGGCAATAATATATTGGGTTAGCATACATTTAGAAAAACACTATGCATTCATGGTTACACACAAGGTTTATAAAGTATTCAAAAGATTGAAATATGGAGTTATGAATTCATTAAGTCTTTGAAAAGTAATCACATTGTTATAAGATAAACGAGTATGTAAAAGAGTTTGTAACAAGCATGTATCCCCCTCGCGGGTTTATGAAAACATTAAAGAGATTGAAAAGCGATGAGGCTATGGAAACGCACTCTGATTGGTTGTATGTAATAAATATTTCTAAATGAAGCTCACGACCTTATCACGATCTTAACAGGAGGTTGATTATAGCAAATAAGGTAAACAGCCACCGTCCACATCACGCAACCTGAGTAAATAGGGTTGAGTCTTAGGAAGATTGTACTTATAGAACTTTAGTTTTAAAGTTTTGAGTTGATTGAGTGTTTGGAAATATTGTATCACTGTTCAGGCTATCCTTATTCAGAGTTATTCAGTAAATCGTTTGAGGAGTAGGGCACTTTAATATAATAAACCCTACACTCAGTCAGACGTATCCAAGATGAAAACTCTTAATATGAGCTCCATAGTATTGTGATACGTAATAATCAGTTTTAAGCGTTTTAATCAATTATCCTGGAATGTTAAGCACGAGAAGCAGTTAAATTAATGTTATGTCTTGTAGGTTTTAAAACATGAGTTTATACTTTTTCAAAATGTTACATTTTGAACCCTTGAGTTTGAAATGTGGCAGAATTTACCCTGGAGTTCTTTTTCACGTTTACGACTTTGGTCCTTCAACTTTAAAAAGATTATACCAAGTAAAACCTGCACTTGTGAAAAGTTGACATAAATTGACCCTATATTTATAATTTGATAAAATGGACAAATTCAGGCTTCTAGTTTATTATTTCAAGAAGTTCATATTTATCACCCCTATGATAGATTTATAATTACAAACATGTCCAAATTGCCTATGGTCAAGCTTATTTTAACATTTCAAAAGATATTTATAAGTTATAATAAACTAAAATATGAAGTTTTAACGTAACGCAAGTTTAAAATAACGATTCGTTAGGCTAGGAAGCAAAACGGGTCAAATTAGGGTTTCAAAACATAAACACGCGGGTTTTAAGTTCAAATTCCTTCATTAATCAATAAAGTGGTTATTTTAACATTAGTTAAGCATGCTAGGATAGATTATAACAATATTTAATCATTATAACATTTAGTTTTAAGAAAAACGCGAAATTAGGGTTTTGGGTGTACGGTTTTGGATCAAAATAAAAAATGAGCATGAATTGAGTTATGAAACTTTAACAAGAGTATATTTAGGATCATATGAACATTATAAGAGTGTAGGAGAAGAATTATAATCCTTAGAACCTAGGTTTGAGCTTATAGCTTGAAAACAGAAAAAATAAAAAAATAAAAAAAAAAAAAAAAAAAAAAGAAAAAGGGTTGAAATCGGGACTTTTAGCTTCGTACGCCTAGAATAACGACTCCCGGGCTTCTTTTCTTGGTTTCTTTTGCTTCACTTATGTTCTTGGGACTTCTTAGGATCTATTAGAATTCATATTGAGCAAAGGATTGCTGCTATGATGGGTTATAGAGGAGGAAGTGGGGGATGAGTAGAAATGAAGAGTTTATGGTCCTATTTATAGTCAAATGACCCTTAAAGGCCAAGGTATGCTTATGATCTGATATGGGACGTGTGTAAGGGATAGAGGGTGATGAGGAGAAGCTAGATGATGAGTATGAGGGGCTATGGAGGCTAGGTAAGCAAGGTGGAAGGTTTTTAGGGGTGTTTGGGTGTCACGACTAGAAAATGGCCAACAAGGAGGTCATGTGGCTCATTTAGTGTCCAAGGATTCAAAGGAGGTGCTTGTAAGCAGCTTAGGATAGTGTGGTGCTTGTCATGGAGGTGCTTGTTTGCAAAAAGATTAGTTAAAATGGGTCAAAATGAAAGAAACTAGGTTTCGGGTACATTAGGGATTATTTAGGGTTTTCAAGCTTGGATTTCGTGTGTACTTGAAGGATAATGATAGATATATGTTCACAAGAATTATATTAAGGATTAATAATGAGAATTGATTGGTGGTTTGGGTTTAAAATGGGCGAAAACAAGTAAACGGGTCAAAAATTACAATTAGTGCACAATTAGGGTTTCTTGGATTCGATTTGCATCTAGCTGAAGTAAATTGATGAAATGAAGTGTGAATATGATTGATATGTTTGGAATTTAAATTTATTACAACTTATTTGAGTGTTCGTTATTTGAGTGTTGGTTTAGGTTTACAATGGATAAAAACGAAGAAACGGGTCATGGTTTAGTATTTTGCTCGGGTTAGGGTTTCTGACTTTTGTATTAGGGTTTTAAGAGTAAAAATGTGTATGAAAGTTTATGAATAGAATAATTAGGGTTTACACATTGTATATTGAGTTTAGTAGCTTGTACACAAGTGATGGTGAAGAAATTAGAATGAAAACGGAGGTAAAACGGCTATTTTAGATGTCATGCTTAATGACTTATACATTGTGCTTTGAAAACTTGTACTTGACTTGTAGGGAGTTTATATTTCAAATGGGATGTTATGTTACTTGTATATATGCTTTAGTAGCTTGTGCATTTACTTTAGATATTAAACCTTCATGGAATTTATGTGGTTTAGAGGTTATATGATAATGGTTTAAAAGCCGTTTTGATTATGTTGGTGAATGGTACCATTTAGGATTAATGTACTTTGTAATAAGGATATGATGATATTGACTTGACATATTGTGATGTTTGCTTGACATATATGAAGACAGGATTGCCATAGATAGGTTACGTGAGCTCGTCTACTTTAGTTATGTAAGTTACATGACATACTGAGATATTGACAATGCAAGTAATGTAATAAAGCAAAAAATTTCCCCGTATAATTGTGATAATAGTAAAATAAGTTTTGCATTTGATGAAAGTTCTTGGGTTGTTATAGTCTCCACCCCTTACAGAAATCTCATCTCGAGTTTAATTAAAGTATATAGAGAATTAGATGTAGGTACCTGGGCATGAATTTTGATTTTATGTTAGGTTAATCAAAGGTCACAAGTCCACGTGTGATGATGAATTATATTTATGTTGCGCACCAATAATTATAATATACCTCCTTTCACCAGTCCTACCTTATTTCCAAGACCACACATCTTGATGACAGCCAATAGAATTTTACCAGTTCTGATAGAACCTGGGTGGATGAAGTACTCCGATTTACGGAGCTTGTAGGTTATGGGCCTACCATGCTTCTGCTGTGCTACTGTGATCGTAAAGAATCGTTATTCATTAACCTTTAAAAGTCAACATCGAATAAGAATGCTATCACAAGTCTTTGTCAAAATTTTCATACCTAGTGGTATTGAAATCATTTGACATTGTATAGATTCTTGTGTGTTTCCTTGTTATTATGTTGCAGAATATAACAGAAAATTTTAGAATACGGAGATCATGGAATGAGTAATGTCAAGGAATGATTATGAATTTGTAAGAGAGTTGCTAATCACGTGAGATACAAATTTTGAAATGAACAGATGATGAAGGTAATAATGAAAATGAAGGTTATTAATTGTTATTGGATTAAGGGATTGTTTGTACAAAACGGATTGAAAGAAACTTGTTGATTTGTACGTTGTTTATATACTTAAGCTTATTTATTTAAAATTTGTCACTTACCAAAAGAAGCGTTCAACTCCTTGTAACTGAGAATTTATAAATTCATAGTTCGGAGATTTATAATTTCCTTATTCAAATAAAGAAGTGACCTAATTCATTTCAATAAGATGATCATAAATTGTCTTACCTAAGCATAAAAACATGATATGGTAATGTGTAGAAAATGAATTGTTAGATAATATTCAGATGTTGATTGTATTGACGCTCATATAATCGAGGATGATAATTTATGTTTCAAAGGTATGAGGAGAGTATTCAGAGTTGAACATGATAGAATCGATGGAATTGACAAATAATGTCGAGTTTTGATATCATCAGATAACAAGATGTAACGGAATCGTACTTTAGTATTTCATGGGTAGCTTCTTACTTATGAAAATTCTAAAAGTGTTGATACTTTATGCTACGTATATAGTAGGATTCTAGAATAAAGTAACAAACGACAAGGATTGTGGCTTGATGATTGAAGTTTTTAGATTGAAGAAGATTCTGATGAACTTGAATATCCTCGAGAGTTGTTTCTAGGGTAGAAATCCTAAAGTGAACAAAAGCAAGCTCATCTCTGAGTATGCTTTCCTGTGGCCCAATTATTTGCTTTTGAGCGCTGATTTGCATAATGTTCTTTCTTTCCATAGGCATTACAAATTAAGGATACTGTTTGTAGATCGTTTATAGTGGTTGGTCTTTTGTTTTTGCAGTACTTGGTCTAGTGGCCTATCTTGTTGCAAACCTGACACTTGACACTGCAAGGTCCCGTGTGATGTAGTCTACATCTTTTACACAAGGGAAGGTTTCCAGTATACCCATTGGTAGCAGCATAAGTCTTGAAGGCTTCTTGTCTTTTATTCTGTTGGTGGTGGTAATCATTGTTATGGTTGTTTTTGTTGTTGTTGTCTTGGTAGTTGTTGTTATTGCGATTGTTGGAGTGGTTATTATTGTTGTGTTTGGGATAGTTGTTGTTGTTGGTGGTGTTTCCTCTATCTTTAAACTTTCTTTTGCGGTCGTTGATTCCTTTTCTTGCTACTAGAGTTCCGCTTGTCCCGGTGTTCTTGTTAGTATTGTCAGTATTTGCCATTGATGCAGCTTGTGCTTTCAGAGCTGAGGAAATGCCAATCATTATTAGTTGCGGATGGCAGGCTAAGTTTATGGCTGGTTGTTTTAGATGGTTGATGTCCTGTTTGGGAGGCATTCTATCAACAAAAAGATAACACGTAATAAGAATGATATCCTAAGTTATAAAAGAGAATGTGATGCTTAAAATGCTTAAAGAGTAATGCTTATTTTTAATTTTAAGCACTAAGGAAAAAGGTTTGGTATGATTCATGAGACGGGAGACTAAATGGATGCAATTGGTGGAATATGATGTATGAAAGGCTATAAGTTGGAAACAATAAGATACGAAACGGGATTGCCTTTTTAATAACTTGCCTTCTTATTGTACATAGTCAAGATTTGACAAGCATTTTTATTTATACCACACACCCGTGGTTTGGATAAAAGTTTTAAATAGTTGATTTGATTTTTGATCTGGTAGATGACATCCTTAATGATCTTCCTAATTTGTTTGGTGACGAGCTTGGATTTTCTCATGTGTGTGTGTGTTCAGATCGAAATTTCTGTAATGAGCAAAGGCAATCTTATCCTTTTTGCCCTAACTTCTTCCTTTGAAGTTTAATAATCTGAGTATGGATTCTCTTAAGTTCGGTCTTTAGTTCGTTATCATTAGTACGTCCTTCTTCCATTTTCTCAATGCGGTGAAGAGAGAGTTTATCTAAGTAATTCAAAATATCTTCGACTTGTTTCTCATTATGTTTCAGATACATCTTATCTGAAACATTTTTCCTATTCAAATACTTGAGGTGGGTAGGAGTTAAACTAAGATGGATGGTGATATCAAATTAAAGTTTTGATTCCGAGATGAATTAGATTAACATAGTTGAGGAAAGTAGATGGCGAAATGAATTCGCTTTTAGATGGTAAATAGTTCTTCAGAACAAATGAATATCGAGGATTCAAATAGTAGTTGATGGTGGTAATATGGAGATAGGGTCATAAATAGCTGGTGGAAGTAATAGGATCTGGTGGTGAAACTAGGTAATTCTTAGCATAAAATGCTTGTACGTCATTCAACAAGGATTATTGTAGAATGGTGAGAACATGGTGGTCATTATTTTAGAGTTTTTCAAAGCAGTTAAGAATGCTTTTCCTGCTGAAGCTGGGGGAAATAATACGATGGACGAAGTATGTTATGAATTTTCATAGAGGAAAAGAGCGTATATTATCGAAGTAGAAGCGATTGGGGGAAAACATATTCTGGTTAACACCTAAATCTGTATATAATATAAGTTATTTATACATAGTATAATAATATGTATCTTTACTATTGTTCCTGGGATGTAGTGCCACGGAGGAATTTTGATGGCTGAAAAAGAAATGTGGTATTTTGTTAAGGTTTTGAACCTTGTTCTCTATAACCATGGACTGATACAATCTGTAACACCCCCATTTTTACATTTGCAGCGGTAAGCTAATCTGGGGGTATTATTTCATGGATACAAACATTCATAATCTTAGGAAAACGACCCAAAAGAGACGTTTATCAAAGATGTTATCATTCATTTTCAAAATCACAGTTTTACAAAGGATGTCCCAAAATTAGAAACATTAAAAATATGAATGATAACAAGTTTTAGCCATCTTCATGTCCATGCCATAAGTTGCTCAATTACCTGAATATAAACTTGGCATAAAAAGGGTCAAACACAAAGGTTGGAGTGAAATTCATAGGTTTTGAAATGTAATAGTTGTATATCGCTAGTTATAGTGTATAATACTGGTATTGCAGGACAATCCTATAGGAACGTTATTTATTGCATCTATGCTCATGACATCATAATTAACAGGGTATTCACCGTAGTGATATTGGTTAGGGACAGATGTCCCCGTGGAAAAGGTAACTTGCCAAGGTTACCTATTAGGACAAATATAGTGCGTTTGGCTACCCCAAGCATGGGTATACAAACGGGAGCCGATCACCCCCAATAGATCTATTCACAATATTCGCGTTCTCACTCGAATGCAAGTAATTATAGAGTCATGTATATGTAAGTAATGGGCACTGGAAGCTACTTAGGCAATAATATATCTTGGTAGCATACATTTAGAAAACACTTGCATTCATGGTTTATCACAGGTTTATAAAGTATTCAAAAGATTGAAATATGAGGTTATGAATTCATTAAGCCTTTGAAAAGTAATCACATTGTTATAGATGATACGAGTATGTTAAAGAGTTTTTGTAACAAGATGTATCCCCCTAGCGGGTTTATGAAACATTAAGAGATTGAAAAGCGAGGTATGAAATCACCCTGATAGTAGAGGTAACGCTAATATTCTGAAATGAAAGCTCACGACCTTATCACAATCTTAACAGGGAAGGTTGATATATCAAATGATAGTAAACAGCCACGTCACGCAACCTGAGTAAATATGTTGAGTCTTAGGAAGATTGTACTATAGAACTTTAGTTTTAAGAGTTATGAGTTTGATTGAAGAGTTTGGAATTATTGTATCACCGTTCGGGCCATCATAATTCAGAAGTCATTCAGTAAACGTTTAAGGAGCTAGGGCACTTTAAATCGTAAACCCAACAACTCAGTCAGAACGTAATACCAAGATGAAACTCGTTGATATGAAGGTCTCTTGTATTGTGATCGAGTTAATCAGTTATTAAGCGTTTTAATCAATATTGGAAAATGTTAAGCACGAGAAGCGTTAATTTTTAAAGTTATGCTTGTAAGTTTTTTTAAAACATGAATTTATCTTTTTTCAAAATGTTACATTTTAGACCCTTGAGTTTGAAAAGTGGCAGAATTTACCCTTGGAGTTTGCACTTTTACGACTTTGGTCCTTCAACTTTAAAAGATATACCAAGTAAACCTTGCACTTTGAAAAGTGACATAATAGACCCCTATAGTTATAACTTTGATAAAATGACATATTCAGCCCTTCTAGTTATTAATTTTAGAAAGTTACGATATATACCCCTTGCATGGATTATAATTACAAAACATGTCCAAATTGCCATGCAAGCTTATTTTAATATTTCAAAAGATATTTATAAGTTATAATAAACTAAAATATGAAGTTTTAATGTAACGCAAGTTTAAAATAACGATTTGTTTCAAAACGGGTCAAATTAGGGTTTCAAAACGTAAACGCGCGGGTTTTAAGTTCAAATTCCTTCATTAATCAATAAAGTGGTTATTTTAACATTAGTTAAGCATGCTAGGATAGATTATAACAATATTTAATCATTATAACATTTAGTTTTAAGAAAAACGCAAAATTAGGGTTTCGGGTGTACGGTTTTGGATCAAAATGGAAAATGAGCATGAATTGAGTTATGAAACTTTAACAAGAGTATATTTAGGATCATATGAACATTATAAGAGTGTAGGAGCAGAAGTAGAATCCTTAGAACCTGGGTTTGAGCTTATAGCTTGAAAACGGGTTGAAATCGGGACTTTTAGCTTCGTACGCCTAGAATAACGACTCCCGGGCTTCTTTTCTTGGTTTCTTTTGCTTCACTTCTGTTCTTGGGACTTCTTAGGATCTATTAGAATTCATATTGAGCAAAGGATTGCTGCTATGATGGGTTATAGAGGAGGAAGTGGGGGATGAGTAGAAATGAAAGGAAGTTTTGGTCTATTTATAGTCAAATGTACCCGTAAAGCCAGTGGTATGCTTATGATCTGATATGGGTGTCACTTCCGTGTTGTAAGGGCTAGAGGGTGATCAGTAAAAGCTTAGATGATGAGTATGAGGGGCTATGGAGGCTAGGTAAGCAAGGTGGAAGGTTTTTAGGGGTGTTTGGGTGTCACGGCTAGAAAATGGCCAACAAGGAGGTCATGTGGCTCATTTAGTGTCCAAGGATTCAAAGGAGGTGCTTGTAAGCAGCTTAGGATAGTGTGGTGCTTGTCATGGAGGTGCTTGTTTGCAAAAAGATTAGTTAAAATGGGTCAAAATGAAAGAAACTAGGTTTCGGGTACATTAGGGATTATTTAGGGTTTTCAAGCTTGGATTTCGTGTGTACTTGAAGGATAATGATAGATATCAGAAGACTGAAGTTAATGCTAATTGACTGAAGTTAATGTTGATTAGTCAAACAGAAGACTGAAGTTAATGTTAATTGACAAGTTTCCTATTTCAAATAGATTTCCTTTGTAAGTCTTATAGACTCTATTATATAAAGAGATCCATAGACATAGTTTTAGTAGTGCATAAGAGAAAGATGTAAACACTAAAAGGTGTGTGTGTGTCCAGGCATCATCCCTAATAAAGGCGCCTAAGGTTTAGAGTTAGTTTTGTAGTTGTACAACAAGATGTAGATGCTAGCATGAGTGGTGTAGCCTCAAGAATCTTATGATTCCTGTTACAGTTTGTTGATGTAACCGTATTATCTTGATCGAATAATATTGGGGTTGTGGTGAAAGTTTGGTAAAACCTTGTTGAATATCTTTGTTCTTATTCCGCTTTGTTTTTATAACTTATGAACATTGATATTATCCTAGATAAAGGTCTAAACAACCTGAGCTTAAACGATCCAACGATCTTTAGGTTTCCACAATCCAACATGACTTCTCAGGACTGATGTATAAAATTTCCTTCTATCAGTCTTGGATGCTAACTTACTTTGCTGTGCTTGATATTTCTTAATTTGAGATAGATCCTTCTGATATTTGGCAAGCTCTATGATTAACTCAATCTTATCCTCCAGAGACAGAACATCTTCAGCTTGTGCATATTCCTTCAAATGTTTAGCAATCACTTCATTGCTTCTGTCAAGTTCATCAATCATCATTTTGAGCTCTCCTTCAGTGTGAAGTCTGGCTATCTCAGCATCCCTTGCAGCTTGTTCTCTTAGCCTTTGATTTTCTTGAACCTTCTGTTTAGTTGGTTTTGCAGGTTTAGTCATGATTCCTTTGCCCTTGTCTTCCTTGCTGATAGATGGAATGTTGATAGGAATAGGTGATGAAGATGTCATAACAACCCCTCTTGATGCTCTTGTCCTTCTTGTATATGGTGTTACAGCAGTGGTTGTAGTGATAACAGCAGCAGTGGAATCCTTTTCACTAGCAGTGGCAGCAACAGTGGGAACAAATAAACTAACAGGGGGAACTGGTGGACTAGCAGTGGTAAAAACTTCCTTCAAACCTCCACTGGCTAGTATATTAGCAGCTCCCATAGAACTCAAAACATTCGCCATTTCCCCTGTGCTCTCACTCCCTTTGTCAGTGCTTTTGTTGCTATCCCTTTCAATGCCAAAATCCTCCCCTTGATCCATCATTCCCCCCTGTTTGGAGCATCCTCTTGAACATCTCCTCTAGTCGTTTGAGCATCCTCCAAAGTCTTGATCCTGGTCTTTAATTGTGAGATTTCCAGATCTTGACTCTGGATTTTTGCAGCCATCTGAGAGTGTTGACTTTGCAATTTGGTACAAAAGTCCATCAATTCATTGAGCTTGAGTTGCAAACTGCCCTCATCACCACCAAGAGAAGTAACCCTTGGAGATGATTCATGGGGCATGGCAGAGGTCTTAGGTATGTTTTCCCTGTCCTGCCCTGCATCTAAGCTAGTGGCAGTAGGGAAAGCCTCTCCATGACTGTCATCTCTTGGAGGAGATGCAGGCTCATCTGCTCCAGGTGTAAGGGCTTTAGACTGAGCAATCCGGATAGCCCTTTTGGTTAATCTTCTAGGTGTGGGAGTATGTGATGGAGTTGAGATTTGTTGGGATGTAGGTTCTTGAGAGGATGTGAGAGTTGTTGTCTTATGAGGAATAGGTTCTTGAGATTGTGGAAATGAAGCTTGAGGGGAGGGTGTGTGATGGGGCTCAGTTGGGTTTACTGGCCCTTCACCCTGAGGAACTAACATAGACTCAAACAAATCAACATTTCTGCCAGAAAAACTTGGGCTATTGACCCTGAGAGTTGTAAAAACTTTGGCAGTTTGAGAGGGGACAGGGTAAGTTTCTGTATGTTTAATCTCCCCAAATTGACTCATTTTCAAAAGTTTTTCAAGAAACCTAGGGTACATTAGAAATTTCTTGCTACCCTGTCTTTTAATATTTGTGATCATACCATCAAAAATCATTTTAGAGAAATTATAAATCCTGTTTGTGGCAAGACACACAATAGCAGTGGCAATGTTACTACTAAATTCATTAAAGGCAGTACTTTTAGGACTTAAACATTGCATGATGGTATGAATCAAAAACTTCCACTGATGGGTAAATTGACCTTTTTGAAACGAAAATCTTTGATTTGGTAAAATATTATAACCCATCCGTGAAAGATTTGCAAATAGGTCAGTGTCAGGCAAATCACTAATCCCTTCCTCATCTTTTAGTTTGAGTTTCCTCCTAATAGATGATTCAGAGACAGTCACTTGCTTGCCATTGATTTTAGCAATAATATGTGTTTCTCCATCCGCTGTTTCGATCCTAGCAGTGGACCAAAACTGTCGGATGTGTGAAACATAGATAGTGGGACGAACCAATAAAGCATACCTTAGAGGAGAAGCTTCAAGAAAGTCCACTATCTGGTGGAAGTCGGTGTTATGCTCTGTTTTCTCCAAAATTGCCACCATGTTGTGATAATCACAAAAAGCAAGCTTAGACATTGTTTAGGGTGCAGGGTTAAAGATTATTAGATGAATTGGTACTGTGGGCAACTTCAATTGAGATTTTATAGGCACTAAAAAGAATTATGATAGAGTTAAATCAAGATAATTGAGATTTGAGAATGAGTAAATCTTTTAGAAGAATAGAACTATCTTGAAAACTCTATTTGAAGAAGTTATATAGAGACATAAGCGGCCAAAAAATCTCAACGACAATTTAATTAATGCAACAAACTTTTGAGCCCAACAGTGCCAACGGCTATATTGTCAGCGGGAAAATAGTCAACCAGTGGTAACTTATGCTAACAGTGGAAACAAATTGGTCAAACAGTGGGAAATAATCCTAAGGGTATCAACTTATCTTCAATAATCAAAAGCAAGCCTACCCTATCCATACATACACACTTGCAAAAGCAAGATAGACAGGTTTCATTTGAGTTTTCGTTTTGACGAGTTTGTTGGGTTTACGATTTAAAGTGCCCGGCTCCTCAATCTGATACTAAGTGGCCTTTTGATTATGATAGCAGTACAGCGATACAATATTTCCATAATTTAATAAATCAAGATTTACATTAAAACTTTATGAAGTTTTAAAACCATTAAATATCACATCGGGGACTTGGACATTTACCCCAAGTTGCGTGACGAAGCTGTTACTTTCACTTGATATACTTTTTCCATCAATAAGATTTCCTCTTATAGTGTTAAGGTGAGTTCATAGCCTCACTTTTATATCTTCTATTTCATAAACCCGTGAGGGGGATACATGCTTTAAACCATTAATACAAGTGTTTTCTAAATGTATGCTATCCTGATATATTATTGCATCTGTTGTCTAAGTCCCTTTATGCCAAAAGACCCCCACCATCATGGACCATTAATCACTTGCGAGTGAACGTGAATATTGTGAATAGGCCTATTGGGATTGACGAATCTCGTTTGTGTTAGCCGGATAGGTAACCAAACGCACTATATTTAAAACTCATAGGTATATGGCAATTACCTACGCGGGGGCCATTATCTTTATATATATCATTATTGATATATACACTAGTTAAATTGAGTGCCATGAGCTTAGACGCAATAATACTGTTTTCCATAATAATTTTACTCATTGCAATTATTACACTTATGGGTATATAACAATGTAACCCACTCTTATGATGACTTGTATTCACACTGTTAGCCTTAAAATATGTCGGCTAATACAGAATTACATTAGTATAAATAGGTAAGACTCACAGGGACCTAAAATGTCTAGTTAAGATAGTTTAGAGAGTCAAGACCTATATATATCCCCTCCATACCTCCATGGAGGGGTAAGGATTCATTTTACTTGTAATAAGGTGTGTGTGTTTCTCTCTCTAGAATGCACACATCTTCCCTTTCTCTTACTAATAATATGGCTAAGTTCTTGTTCAATCCTCCCCGACCTCCGGATCATGGCTCTTGTTATGTGAATCTTTATGGGTAACAATTGGTACCAGAGCTGCAGGGGTGTATTTTATTTGTGTGGGTTGTGTTTGTGGTGATTTGAGCTTATTTTTTCCTATTTCTATTCGTTTTTTTTATTTTAATAAACCACTTGCCTTTTTCACTTTTCAAATCATAAACGACAAAACCATATACATATAATATTGAATCATAATGTTTACGTAAAACAGTGGTGAGTTTTCAAAGTTTTTATATATAGCAAATCTGTTCGTTGCTTATTTCTTTGGCTTAACGCCTTGTTTCAAGCTTATTTCAAGTTTTTGTGGTTTCGGTGGCTCATTTTTGCGTGTACACGGAGTGAAAAAGAAGTTGTGTTTAAAGTGTTTGATATTTCGCCCACCGAACGAGTTCAACCGAACTAGAGACCACCGATCTAGTTTCAACCGAACCAGTCATTTTTAAGTGTGAACCGATCTAGTTGTGTCGAACTAGCAAGAAGCCAAGCACCGATCTAGTCACTTGTCTAGTAGGAACCGATCTAGTCACTTGCCAAGAGGAACCGAACTAGTCATTGCAACAGAAGTTGAACTAGTTTTTTTTTCTTGTGAACCGAACTAAAATTTTCCAAGTGGAACCGATCTAGTACCACACTGGAGCCAAACTAATTCATTAAGCAAAAAATTTTATACATTTTAAACGTATTTTAGGTTTTTCGATTTTGAGTGTCGTTCATCGACGGGACTTAAGACATACACCGTTGTGATCGTGACTCATTTTTGATCAACGTGGTATATTCGGATTTCACCGACGATAACCGAACAAGTTTAAAAGATTAAAAATTACAATCGGTGCATTTCGTATTTTTTTAAAACGAAAGAGACATATTTTTTTGGAGCGAATTTGCAAATTTATTAACAAGAATTTGAGCTTGTCACATGCAGCCCCTGGAGTTCTAGTCAAATTCACATCATGTCCTTTCCTTATTTATTAACCCTTCATGTTAATACTCCTTTGCATTGTTAGTCCTTTCAAGCCATAATACAATCGTTAGCCCTCTAAAGTGAACCAAATTTTGCCCTTTGTCCTCGTAAGTTCATTTTTTGCCAACAAAAGCTCATGTACTTCAAGTTCAACAACAATTTTTTATTCACGGTTTTTTCTTGATTTAGTAAAATCTCGTAAAAGTCGTTTCTTTTTACGGTTTAAGTCATAGAATTGTAAAATCCCGTGAACGTTAATCGATTTCAACAACACAACAAACACGATACATAACACTAAAAACGATCCGAATAAGATTCACTAAAACGTCAAAACGGCTAAAGATTCGGATTACGATGACAAGTGATCACGAAGTTGATTTGGTATCCCTTATTTGAGATTGAAGTGGATTTCACGAAGGCGTCTACTTATTTCATCATCGAGACTTCCTTCTATTTTCTACCCCTTTTCTTCAAACCCAATCTATCGATTGATGACTTGCTGAGCACAAAAGGAATATGATTAAGACTTGGATTATCTAGTTTCTAGCAGTCGGGGTGGTTGGTTGAAGACCTGGTTAACTATCACTTAAAGGAGTTACATTGTAGTACTCAGTGTCACACGCAGAAGACGATGTGGATAATTTCAAGAGGTGTTGTACTTCTTATACTTTTCTGGTTGGGTATAGAGTACTTATAGATTTAATCTTGCACCGTTCTTCAATCAACAACAGTGCAAGCTTAAGTAACAAATTTGGGGGATTCTACTTCATTTTCAAGTTTGGTATATCGGGTTTACTTCACCAAGTGGTCACAACAATAGCCGACAGAATACGAGGTTGGTAAGTTAGCCAGAGAGTATAAGGTTGAGATGTGATCAGCAACTCTCACGGGATATTTGAAGCTACAGAATGTCAATGGTGCTTCACAGTCTAAGTAAAATCTTTCAAAGTTCTTCAATGTCTTTCATAACTTTTCAAGATTGTTGCTTATGACAAGAACTTCTCGTGTATATGGGCGTACACGTCAATGATGCTTCCGAGAGTTCGAAACCATCATGGGGGAATACGTGTACTTTGATACTTTGATGTTATCAGGTCAACTTCCAGGGGGAAGTAGTTTATACTACTTCACTTAGTATGGTTTGTGAAGTATTCTGCATGCGTGAGAAGAATTGTTGCTGATCTCTTGCATGTTCCCCCAAACGGATATTCACCAAGACCGAATGTCATGATACAGTATAGAAGCAGTATTAGTTGGTGTGGTTGACTGTTTCTTCTACAAAATTCCGCTGTGCACTTTAAATGTCAATGTTAGAAGATCATTCAAGCTACATCAAAGTCTCAGAATCTGCTCAAGATACGGATGTTGGTTTGGGGGGAAGCTGATTCAGAAACTTTGCCAAAAAGGAGTCTATGAAGAAAGCTTTTAAAGACATGCTGCATGAATTGGGGGGAAGTTAATCCAACTCATGCACACTACAATGGTTCCAGAACAAGTCAAGACAAAGAAGATCCAAGCTGGAGTACAAGTATCAAGACTAGAAGACAAAGACGTCATCTTCAGCATTGGAAGCGCCTTGAATGTCATTATATTATGTTGTATCTGTATTTGTTAGGAACATTGTAAGTAATTCTATATGCCCACATATTAGGGGAAGATTGTTAGCCTTAAAATATGTCGGCTAATACAGAATTACGTTAGTATAAATAGGTAAGACTCACAGGGACCTAAAATGTCTAGTTAAGATAGTTTAGAGAGTCAACACCTATATATATCCCCTCTATACTTCCATGGAGGGGTAAGGATTCATTTTACTTGTAATAAGGTGTGTGTGTTTCTCTCTTTAGAATACACACATCTTCCCTTTCTCTCACTAATAATATGGCTAAGTTCTTGTTCAATCCTCCCCGACCTCCGGATCATGTCTCTTGTTATGTGAATCTTTATGGGTAACACACACTATTTATTATAAACCTATGGATTCACTCAACCATTGTGTTGACCTTTTTAGCATGTTTATCTCAGGTAACTGAACATCTTATGGCACGAAGTGGCACGGACTTGAAGATGGCTAAATTGTTATCATTCAAACTTTATGTTTTCATGTAGATTTTGGGACCTCTGTTTGTAAAAACTCTGATGAATTAATGAATGATAACTTATCTTTTAAAACATCTCTTTCGAGTCATTTTCTATGATTATGACTGTTGTACTATGAAATAATACCCCAAATTAGCTTCCGCTGCTATATGTCAAAAATGGGGGTGTTACAGATTGGCATCAAGAGCCTCGGTTATAGAGAACAAGGTTACCTAAGAACATTTATTGTAGTGTTGTTGGCCTGAGTGCTTTTTTGCTGATGTTTTTTTCGTTGCGTCCTACCTCTTGGAGGTGATGGGGTGGGGGTTGTGGCTTTCCTCTTTTTTACTTATATATATATAATAATTATATTTAATATATATATAATATTATTTAAATATATATATATTATATATATATTCTGATATAATATAATTATTATATATTTATATATAATATATTTTAATATTTCATATTTTTAAATATATATATATACATACATATATATATATATATATACACATATATATATATATATATATATATATATATATATATATATATATATATATATATATATATATAGAGATATATAGTATTTTTACATATTATTATATAGATTTCTAACACATATATATATTTTATAGTAATTTATATATATACTATATATATATATAATATATATTTATATATATATATATATATATATAATATATAATATATATAATCATATATCATATATACACACACAAACATATATATATTTATATATATATATTAATTTTATATATCATATATACTATTATATATATTATATATATATTTGCGCTTATACTCATCGAACCTTTTGTTTTACAGATATGGGTCTTTTTGATTTTGTGAAATCTTCTGATCCGTTCAAGGTGAAGACTGGAGAGAGAACTCTTGCGGAGGGAGAGATTCCCTTTAATGATGAGACTGTAAATATGACTGAACCTCCTTCTGCTGAGATTGTTCAGATTGTGGACCATACCATTGTGGATGAGGTGAAGGAACTTACCGGTAAGAAGAAGAGGAGGGTTATTTTTTGGGAACTTCCTGCAAAGCGGCTTAGGGCCGATGCGACTGTGGCTTCTGAAGCTATACCTTCCACTGGTGGTAAGAGTCATGTCGCTTTGAAGAGGCTTGAATTGCAAAGAGGACCACAGGGCATTGGGTCAAGCTCTGTTTCGCCCCTCGTAGTGGGATTTGTTTCTTCCTCTATCACTCTTACCCTCGAGCCTGACGCTCCTGAGGATTCTGGTTCTACTCAGGGTGGGGGTGTTCGGACCCATCAAGCTTCTATAGGGTCGTTTTGTCTTCTAGTTATGGCCCTGATGATGAGGCTACTCCTCTTGGGGTTGAGGATGTTGCTGCGGCTTCTACTGGATGGGTTGGTGCATTAGGGAATAATGTTGAGGCTTCTACATCTGTGCCTGATGCCGCCTCTCCTACTGATGATTTTTATGATTCTCAGACAGTTAAAACTGCTACTGTTGACAACATTTATGTTCTGAAATGGGGTGTTACTAATGGTGCTCGAGTTGATAACACTGCCCTATGTCGTAACCTGTTAGATCATATTACTCCTCCTGGCTACTGGGC
Organism: Tanacetum coccineum; assembly: GCA_026074375.1. Taxonomy (NCBI): domain Eukaryota; kingdom Viridiplantae; phylum Streptophyta; class Magnoliopsida; order Asterales; family Asteraceae; genus Tanacetum; species Tanacetum coccineum. The sequence goes on along the minus strand of BQNB010086387.1, from coordinate 1,825 downwards.
TATGCTTCGCAATCTGTCCCCTGTTGCTTTTTTAGATGGTTTTAACATTAATTCTGCTCAGCATACCTGTATGATTTTTGAGTTGCGTCTACGGCATGAACATGAAATTATGACAAGGGAGAAGTTTCAGAAGAAATTTACTGATAACTGTGCAGTTGTTCAGCAGCGTGATGCGAAAAATGCTGCTCTTAGGACTAGGTTAGAGAAGGCTGAGCGTGAGGCCGCAGAGGTTGTTTTACTCTGTGGTCGTGTCTCTGAGTTAGAAACTGGGGTGGCGGTTAAGTCTCAGGAGGTTGATATTTTAGGTAAACAAAATGCTGAGTTGTTGAGCAAGGTGTCTGCTCTCGAGTCTGAACGTGGGGAGTTGAATAGGCATGTCATCAAGCTGGGAGGTGATTGTGAGTACCTGCGGAAGGAGGCAGTTGGTGAAGCTAAATTGAGGGAAGAGTTCAAGTCTTTTCAAGATGTTGAGGCCCTGTCGTTTTGAGCAGAAGTCCGCCGAGCTGGATGCTCGTATAGCGGACGTCAGGCGTGACATGGATAATGACCTGTACCCTCATATGTTCACCGCAATAGCTGGCCGGAGGTAGATTCTGAGTCACAGTGTCCGTCTTGCTGTGATGAAATATGCTCAGTCCGCCGAGTGTCAATCTACATTGGGTAAGGTTATTACTTTAGCTGTCAACAAAGGGATTCAGGAGGGCCTGGAAGCTGGAATTGAGCATGGGAAATCCGTGCGAACTTTGGCTCAGGTGGAGGCTTATGATCCAGAGGTTAAGGATGACTTTGTGTCTGCTGTTACCGATTTTAAAAATGTTTCTTTTGGTTTGTTAGACGAGCTGGAGTCATTAAAGGATTCCATTCTTGCATCCATTATGTCTGCCTTAGTTCTAAAGGTTGCCCAAGGCAATGTTGTCTCCACCCCTGAGGTTCAGCGGTTCTAACCTTCTCTCGATCAAGTCACCGTTTATATCTATTCAGAGTTTGGTTCCATTAGTGGTGAGGTGATGTTATCTAAGGTTATTTCTACTGCCCGTGCGCCTGCGGAAAGGAGGGGGTTGTGTCCGCGTCCGGTGGGTGAGACTTCTGGTTCCACTCCCCCTCATGGTTCATCGCTAGGTATTGCGGACTATCAAGTTTCTACCCTTGTTTTATCCAGTGATGGAGGGCCTACCACTCAGCCTCCTGTTACGCACGCGTATGATGATTTGTTTGATACGTCCGTCTTGGATGGGACTGGTGGTATTTAGTTTGCTTGGTTTGGGGTTCTTCTGTTTGTGATGCTCAAGCCCATTTTGACTATGGTGCTTCGCGTTATGAACTTTCTTGTGAAACTTTCTTAAAAAAATTAGACTTTGGCGCGATTTGGTGATCTGTATGCGGCCGCTTGTGCCTGTGTACTGGCTTTGTACATAATAGGTTCATGTCGCTTGTGTTTTTACTTTTTTCTAGCTTTGTGTGGCCGTATGTTGTGTGACTATCTAACCTTTATTCAATGGAATTGCTATTTTGTAATAGTCTTTGTTGAATGTACTAGGCTTGCAATCTGCTTACGTTATTTGAGATAATTTTGAGGTTACTCATCCTTATTTGTTGCTGGAACAAACATAGTTAATTATGGGGCCGTACTCGTTCCCGTGACGTACGTGTTTATGTGCATGCGTGCGCGTCTTACCGTATGCATGAAATATGACAAGTTTTCTTGGAAAATTTATGAAGGTAGCTAGGATTCACATGGCATTTAATAATGTTAGGATCTGGTACTAGATAGATCTTCTAGCCTTTGTGGTTGTATGGTACTTATGTAATCACAAGCACATACGTG
>BQNB010086386.1:0-28204 GCA_026074375.1 Tanacetum coccineum | reverse complement strand
TGGCAATTCAAAAGAATGGAGAAAAGGGGCAAGTCAAACTTCGATTTGTTGGATTTGAGCAAGATTAAAAGGAAAGATAAATATCTAATTTATACTACATTTAAGAATAATAAGACAGAGTGTTACCTTGATTGCTTACGTAAAGGAATGAGATGTGAAACTAGATTTTGGTTTAAGATATTCTTTATCCCAACAGCGTAAAGGTTGATTACATAGATCATGGGAAGCTTGAAGGATATGTAAGTATAATTTTAGAATTCTTAAAAAGTATTTATAACACACCTATAAGTGTTCATTATTTTATTATTTGAACAGCACATCAATGCCTTTATCGAGCTTATGAGAAAGAGGCTACTTCATGCACAGTGGACTCTTGAGCTTAGCGAGTTAGTTGCGTTTCATATTGATAGCGGTGAGTTGATGAGTATGGTATCGGTTGTGGATGCGTTTCGAGCAACCATAGATGGAACCAATCTGTTGTATCCATCATGGGACAAAATCTCACAAGTAAGTTATAATTTTAATATTTAGACGTGTTTTTAGCTTCTAGTGTGTTTGGACACATTTCACATATAGGCGTGTTTTCAGCTTCTAGGGTGTTTGGGCTTAGCGAGTTGTTATTGTTGTTCTCTGTTGCTGTTTTAAGTTGTTTAGGTGGCTTTTGCTGTTTTTGAGCACTTCTAAGCTGTTTTTAGGTATGTTTGAGTTGTTTTTTGCTGATTTTGCTATCATTTGTTGTTTTAAGTAGTTTTGAGTTGTTAAGCATTTTTAAGCAGATTTGAGCTGTTTTGAGTTGATTTGAGCTGTTTTGAGCTGATTTGAGCTGTTTAAGTAAATTTTAGCTGTTTTGAGCTGATTTAAGCAAATTTTAGCTGTTTTGAGATGATTTGAGCTATTTTTGAGCAAATTTGAGCTGTTTTAGCTCGTTTAAGCACTTTTGAGTTGTTTTAGTTGATTTAAGCAGATTTTAGATGTCTTGAGCTGTTTTTTTTGCTATTTTTAGGTGTTTTAAGCATTTATTTTGTAATTGTTGTTTTGTTATGTTTTTAATCTATGTATTGTTTTGTAGGTTTTTTCCCATAAATCTGGATAACAAACATTGGGTTGCTGCAACCATTTATGACAGTCTTACGAGTGATTCCAATTTCAAAAAAATTAAAGCCTTATTGAAGAAATGGAAACCATTCATAACAAAATATTTGAAAAAACAAAACGTGATCCGAAATGCTTTAAGTTCTCGCTAAAATATTTGACGACGTGTAACAACCCATAATTTTCATCACTGTAATTTCCACTTATATTATATTAAATACTACTTTTTCATGGGAAAATTTTTGCTTTATTCCATTATGTAACATAGTTTACATTTCTAAAGTAAACGAGCTCACGCAACTACCTATGTCAATTCTATCTACATCTATATCAAGTAAACGTCCTAATATGTCAAGTTTATATTTTAATATCATTTATACCAGATACGTTATCCATTTAATGTACTTTTCAAAATGTTATTTCAAAATGAACTTTACCCGTTAACGTTTATATCAAACCCTAATCGATCTAAACTCTAAATCTAAAACCCTAGTTTTGTCTATATGAAACCAAAACCAAAACATAATCCGAAACCCAAATTTTAACACTAAACCTTGATCCTAAAACCTAATCCCTCCTAAATCTTAAACTATACACGGCTTAAACCCTAAATCAAAAACCTAAAACCCGTAAACCCTAATCTTAAACTCGTAACACTTAACCTAGTTAAACTCTAACCCCGTAAACCCTAATCCTAGTCCTAAACCTTGATCTTAACACTAATCTAAATCCTAATCCCTCCTAATCTTAAACCCTAGCTTATTAAACTTATAAACCTAAAACCTATGACCCATTAAAACCGTAACACCCTATGTCTATTTCAAACCAAGTCCTAAACTAGTTTGAACCCACACCATACATTTCAAGCAGCTCCATCACCACCTTGTAACTTTCTTGTCACCGTTACAACATCAATCTTGCTCTCCAAGTCTTTCCCATCCACACCTTTCCACCTTGTCATGCTATCTCCTAGCTCATCCTAGTCATCAACCTTGGCTTCCACTCCATTCAACTTGCAGCCTACCCCAAGTATTCTTGGCCTCTAAGGTGTAAAACTTGGCCACCAAGTCTTTCGACCCCTATATAAAGCCGTGACATTCATTCATTTAAAACACACACTCAAATTTAAATACACATTCAAAACAGATACTATCCGTGTTCTAGAGAAGCTAAGGAAAAAGCACAAGACATTTTCGAAGCCAAGGTTTAAGGAAAAGAGGTCTTAATTCGGTCTTAAAGCCATTGGGTTCATTTCGTCCATTTCAACCCATTTCATTTCCTCATCGAGCTCTAGTAAGCCTAAACTATGTTTTATGCATTCATGTAATACCTTAGATCATGTACAAACTCTGTTTTAATCATTCCATGCATCAAAACCACGTCAAAAACCTTATTTGGTTTTCTAAATCTAAAACCGTGACTTAAAGGGGTCTATTGTAGGGCCCTAAATCATTCAAATTCTATGAATAAGCTAGCATAAGCTTGCTATCATCTTAATAAGCTCCTAAGTGTCTATAAGATCCCATGAAATAAGCCCTTGAATCCTAAGTTTTTTTATCTAAATTTTCAAAACCAAACTTGTCCCCTAAAACCCTAATTTTCATTCGCAAACCATTTTCATAAGCCCTAATAAGTTTAAGCCCCTAACTGATACTATAAGCAGTTCCCATAAATTCTTTTAACGTTTCTATAAGCTTTAAAACGAATTCTAAAAGCTTAAACCCATCAGGTTTCTTTTTAAAACTCTAAACGAACCAAACGCGACCCATTTTACATATTTAAGCTCATAAGATGTTTTGATAAGTTATAAGCTCGTAAAAGCTTCTTATATTAACTTATTTTTACAAGTCATAAACTGCAAAATAGGTTTCAAACGTAAAAACACGTAATTATGAATTTTGGACTAAAACCGTAACGATTTTCATGCTCAGGGATATATATTGTAAATATTGAAACTTTATAACTTTTGGGCCAAAAATGTCAATATCCTAAACTTGAAACCACAGGGACTTGTTTTGCCAACTTTCAAAGTTAAAGGTTAAATTTATATAAAAATATAATTAAAGGGTTAAAAGTGTAAATTAATATATACCAAGGGTATATATTGTCATTTTCATATTCTCAAAGGTATAAAATGTAATATTTTTATATTATTAATTATAAAAATATATTTAAATAATATAAGACTCGATTTTATTAAAACTCGATACATTTATCATTATCAATCGTCGATCGAAACATTATAAAACAATTATGTTATATAATTAACGTAATTTATCATCGACTAGCTTTTGAAGAAACTTAAAATCATAATGTATCACGTTACTAAGGGATTTCATGCGAGGGGTTTCATTTGAGTATACGTTTTGACGAGTTTGCTGGACTTACAATTTAAAGTATCCTAGCTCCTTAAACGCTACTGCATGACCTCTGAATTATGATAGCCCGAACAGTGATACAATATTTTCATAAATTAATAAACCAAAGTAATATGTATGATAAAACTTTATGAAGTTTTGAAATATAAACAATCAAACTAAGACTTGACATATTACCCTCAGGTTGCGTGACGAGGTCGTTACTTTCATTTCATATACTTTTGCCATCAATCAGATTTCCCAGTTAAGGTGAGTTCAAAGCCTCTTATTTTAATCTTTTGAATGTTTTATAAACCCGCGAGGGGGATACATGCTATAAATCATGAATGCAAGTGTTTTTCCAACTGTATGCTATCCAGATATATTATTGTCTAAGTACCTTTCAGTGCCACTATTTCCATATCATGAAACATGAATTACTTGCGAGTAAACGCAAATATTGTGGATAGATCTATTGGGGGTGACGACTCCAGTTGGTATACCCGTTCATGGGGTAGCCAAACACACTATATTTGACTTAATGGGTAACCTTGGCAAGTTACCTTTCCACGAGGACATTTGTTCCTTAACCAATGTCACTACGGTGATTTCCGTGTTAACGTATTGATGTCATGAGCTTAGGGCAATAATACTATTTTTTATGATAATTGTACTCATTATAATTATTACTATTTATGGGTGTATAACAATGTAACCCACTATCTATGATGACTTGTATTCAACTATTTATCATAAACATATGAATTTTACTCAACCATTGTGTTGACTTTTTTTAGCATGTTTATCTCAGGTAATTGAGCAACTTATGGCACGGAGTGCCACGAACTTGAAGATGGCTAAATTATTATCATTTAAACTTTATGTTTCTAGATTTTAGGACCTCTTTTTGTAAAAACTCTGATGAATAAATGAATGATAACAAAATTTTCTAAAACGTCTCTTTATGAGTCGTTTTTTATGATTATGTCTGTTGATCCATGAAGTAATACCCCAGATTAGCTTCCGCTGCTATATGTCAAAAATGGGGGTGTTACAAACACCAATGCATTTTTTTAGCTACTAGGGTCCTTGCATGGTACATATATTTTGTCTTGGCCTCAAACATGCATCACATACACCATTTCAAAATCAAACAACAAAAATTATCGGGTTGAGAAACACTATCGGGTTGATATTTGGTAGTCTTGGGTTATAGAAAACTACGCTTGGGTAGTCGGTTTCGCATTCTTATAGCTTTTCAAAACCCTAAATTGTAAGTTGTGTAAATTTTATTTAAGTTGTACTTTTGTGCTTCTTATGGTGTCTAAATGTTAGTTGTACAAGTTGATCGTCGTGAAAATCAAAATTTGAAAACGAAACATATGAATAAAAAGTGTGTTTGTTTGCGTCAAATACAAAGAGAAAAGGACAAGAAATGGTCACTTTTAAATTATGGTTGTGGTGGTGAATTTATTTTGAGTCAAGGGCTTATTAAGCTAGTTAGGCTTATTTGGTGTTTGGGCTTGGTTTGTTTAGTTCGGCCCAACCGAAAGGAAAATGGGTTATTGGGCTCGGCCCATGGTATGCGTTTAATTACGCATACCTTTGACCATTAAAAACGAGCTTAAATGACTAAAAAGGTACCAAAAATACCTTGCATTTATCTGTTTTGCATTTGTATTGTGCAGGAAACGGATATCCAAGAAAAGGACAAAAACGATGGTGTGTACTATATTCAAGTAACCCTTAAAAAGTTCACCAAAGTAATCCGAGATTAGTATAGGAGTTTATTCCCAGGTCGTTTATCCCCAACGATGAGTGAATTGGAAAGTCGAGAGTTGGTTTGACATTTGATGTTTGAATGGAACAAGATTTGGATTTGATTTCTAAATCTACGGGAAAAATAATGCAATCTACACTAAAAACGATAAAGGAACACAAATTTAAACTGAAAACGTAAATGAAATGTGAAAACGTAACCTAAAAACCCTAATTTTTTTCAAAAATTAACCTAAAATGATTTTTTCACTTTTAATAAACCCTAATTGACTAAAAAGTAAGATTAAAGAAAACTAGAACGAAAACGGAGTTAATTTGAGCTTGAAAACACGAAAAACGTGAACGGGAATGAATCCCGTTCTTTAAAAAACGAAATTTTGCAATTTAAACCCTACGGAAGCAAAACTAATTTTCCTAGAAACTATATGATAAAAGAAAATTTTCTAAAAAAGAATTATATTTTTTTGAGTTTTTTATAATTTTTTATGAATTAAAAACGATTTCTAAAAGAAAAATTAATTAAAAATACTAAACTTAATGGTAAAAATCTAGAAAAATGCACAAAAGTCCTAAATTGTATAAAGTTTGCAAGAAAAATAAGCTCGATGAAATAGCTTATCAAATAAGCCCCGAAAAGCTTAAAATAAGCTTCGAAGTGCTTATTAAGAAAAAGGAATGAAAATGTGGATAAGTATATAATTTTGCAAAGACTTATCGAAAAAGTCCCAAGGGCGAGTGGTAGTGAGTGTTGGTGTTAAAGCGTTTGGTGAGAGGGTAGAGGTCCCGGGTTCGAGCCTAGGCTCACCTGGGGCTTCCCCTATCCCAAACTAACACATGTAATAAGCTATATCTAAAAAGCATATAAGAACAAAAATAAGCACAAATGATAAGCTAGATTAAGCTAAAAAGGCAGAAATGCTAAAACGACTTAAAAACACTTAGAATTTTACACTAAAAAGCAAATAAGCTTAAATAAGCTTAAACCAAAACTAAATTAGCTAAAAAGGACTTAAACTAACCTAATAAGCTAAATTAAACCTAAATAAGCAAATGCAATAAGCGGATAAGCTAAAATAAGCAAATGAGCTTATGGCCAAAAACTGTCAATCGAAAAGCCAAAGGAGACTTTTCTAGCTTAAAAATAAGCTAGCAAACAGATCCTTATGGACTTGTGTAGTGGCTTTTACCTCTAAAAGCTTGGTCAAACGCTACTTAAATCAACAATCAGAAAAGAGTTTGAAATTCAAATAAGCACTTAAAAAGCTTAATGAAAAAGCTAGTTCACAAAGATTCAACACTTAGAAATTTTTTGCAATATTAACAAAACAACACTTTTGAGCTTAGAAATAAGCACTTAAACAGATCCTTATGGGTATATAACCTTCAAACAGATTAAGATTAGACCCCAAAGAACTCATAACAACAATCAAAAAGCATTTTGAAATTCAGGATAAACTACAAAAAGCAAATAAAAAAACCTTTTCTTTTTTTTAACACTTAGCAAATTTTGACAGATTTGGTCAAATGCAAGAAACACAATTGCAGGCTTATGACTTGGATTTCTAGTGGATTTAAGACTCAAACAAACACAAAAACATCACAAATGCACAAGATTCAAAAGCTTAATCATACAATTGACTAAATGAGCTTATGAGTTCACATATTCAAATCACAAACTCTTAAAACCTTAAAAATGAGATTTAATACTTAAAAACTTAAACAAACTGAATTTTTAGACTACTTTTATCTAATCTAAGTTGACTCAAGTGCACAAAACATGTTTTGACCCATTTTAACCCATGAACATGGTTAAACCAAACACCCCTTTAAGTGACATTTTCAAATAAAAACTTGATTAAGACTGGTTTAAACCACAAATTCACAAGACCAGATATTAAATAAGCTATACTAACAATATTAAGCAGATTTCAACAAAAATTAAGCACTAGAATAAGCTAAAACAGATTATGCAACTAAATAAGCTATTTAGGACATATTTTTGAAAAATTTGCACAAATGGTTTCTAAACTACAAGACAAGCATAATAAGCATTAAATACCACAAATAAGCATAAATAAGCAGATATAAGCAAGCAATAAGCACTAATATGCAGTTGAATAGTAAATAAGCTAAAAATGAGAAATGAGACTTACAAGAGCCCTTGCTTAAAACAGGGAAACCAAGCTTATAAATAAGCTAATCTACAAGCTCTAGCTTGTCAAAAGACAAGCTAGTAGTGTCCATAAGCCCTTCCATTTTTGGCTTATCATCCAAAAATAAGCTGTGGTATTTGAGGGTGAATTTTTGATTTTTGTAAAAGTTTCTTAAGTGTTTAATATTTTAGTTAAAACAGATTGTTTATATGCTTAAATAAGAGCTTAATGTAGCTTATGAAACACTTTTTGACAACAATAAAACACAAATTCTTAAACAGAGAAATTTTACTAAAACTTGCTTTTCATTAATTTAAAAACAAAACATTACAATAAGCTGAAAATTGTAAAGATTAACTAACTACTTAAAAACTAGATAAAAAGCTATCTCTGCCACAATGGCTTACAAAGACCTATTTATACTAAGCTAATGAAGATTCCGGTTCTTCACTTGTGTGCTTCTTCTGAGAGGGATAAGCACTTGTGTTTTTGTTGTGTGAGTGAGTCCAAGCATCAATTATGGCCATCAATTTTGAGTAGTCCCCAAGTCTTTGATCTTGACCCTTAAATTCTTGTCCTGTTCATTGTCGAATAGGGTAATTGGGGATTGCCAAGGTGGCAAGAGACCCATGTGAAGTGGGGTTTGTTTGAAAGTGATGGTTTTGGAGGGGGTAAACAGTAAACGAGGTAAAGAGAGTGACAAGGGAGGGTAATGGGGATTTGGCGGGAAAGTCTGTTTAGGTGAGTGCAGGGGTGAAGTTTGGTGAATTGGCAAAAGTAGTCCCTTATTTTGTTTGGTTCTATTGCAATAAAAGTCCTTGTGGTGTAATAAGGTTTAGGGTTTGGCAGGGTTAGTCCCTTAAGGTGTATAGTGGTATTGCATGAATGGTCCTTGAGGACTAACAAACTTAACAGCCAAACAAGTGGGCTGTTAAGTTGTTGTTTGGGCCATGGAATTGGGCCGGGTACAAGGGTTTTGGTTTTGGGTTTATAAAAGAAGGTTTATATAAGTGGGTTGACCCGACCCACTAGGTGGGTACGGGTAGGCCCACTTTTGACAATTTAAGTTTTCGGGTTCGGTTTTCGATGCTTATTCCAATGCCACTTCTCGGGGTTGACTTTGACTTTGTCGGGGTTGACTTTTGTTGACTTTGACTTTTTGCTTTTGACTTTCGGCTTTTGACTTTGACTTGACTTTTCTTTTACGCTCTTTCCGTTCTCGTGCTCGGTTTTGTCGTTTTTGGCTTTGTTTTTGTCCTTTTCTTGGATATCCGTTTCCTGCACAATACAAAATGCAAAACACACAAAGACAATGTATTTTTGGTACGTTTTTGGTCATTTAAGCTCGTTTTTGATGGTCAAAGGTATGTGTAATTAAACACATACCAAAAAATCCCCCATACTAAGATATTGCCGTGTCCTCACACAATGCTATAAGTAAACACTTACAAAAACTAAGAATCTCAATCCTCCTCGACTAATAACATTGAAAAGTAGCTAAGTGTTCAACAATGGGAATGAAAGAATCAATAGCTTCGAAAAGCCCCGTTTGACCATTTTTACATATTTACACTAACTACCACTAATATTTTTGTATTTTTCTTTTTCTCAGCTAACTAATATATTTGACCTTCGTTATTGACTTTTAGGGATCATAGAACAAGAAATATTTCAATCCTAAAATGCCCTAAAAAGGGTAAATTCATCGTTCATGACTTTCCACTTATTCCAAACTAAGCTTAAAACGAAATCACCGTTAGATATGAGTTAAGATGCTAACACTACTCATATGTGTAACTTGTAAATTTTTCACTCCCGACAATTATTATATTTAGGTGAATGTGTCATTTCGAATTTCAACCATGGATCAACGTTTTGCAAAATTTTTATGCTTCACATTCTACCCGAGAATAATGAGTTTGAAGGAGAAATCATCCCATGTAGCGACTTTCGTCTCGGCACATCCCAACCTTGCGGCTAAGTGACCAGGCTTTTGACACCCCACAGAGACTAGTATCGAGACTCACGGACGTTCGGTTTCAAAAACTCTTAGGCTTCTCGTATACACTTAGCTTATTTAAAATGAAATAGTCTAAGTTCAAAAGCATATTTAAATTTAAGAAAAAGAGATTTTCCCTATATTTATTAAACCACATACATCATTCTTAACATTAACATGCAATTGATACAATCGTAACCCTCGACCTTTTGGAAGGCTGCAACATCGGTTGTGAGCCGGCAAGATGCAGCAAACTTTTATCAGTCTTAGATTATTATTCTTACTATGGGCTTTCTTTAGAAGGCTGCAACATCGGTTGTGAGCCGGCAAGATGCAGCAAACTTTTATCAGCCCATAATTTATTTTTATTACTCATCATATTTTTTCATTTTTTCATCATTTTTCATTTTTTCATTATTTTTTATACCACGATATATAGAGAAGACTTCTTTTTGGAAAATTTAAGTATAAATTTGAACTAAGACTAAAATTATTGCTGACTACATCTCAAAATTTATTGATATAAGTTTAATTTTCAAAGATAGCACGTATTATTAGTCTGGTTAGGAGCTTATGGGAGAAAAAGCGACAAACTACACACATGAGCTTGTAAGATTTCCAAATAATCCTTGTTTAGCATCCAACTCATACCTAACTCTATCATTTTTTGTTTTTCGCGAGGATCCACGGACGCTTAGTCTAAAAGTTAAGGAACAAGCTAGAGCTCAACACGCTCGATCGAGTCCAAATTTATTCTTATTCTACCCAGTAAGAAAGTCAAAATTATGACAAAGCACTTATTTTGTTTTTGAATTTTTTAAAATTTTTTCATTTTTTTTGGAATTTTGGTGGTATAAACGGGATTACATGAAAACAACAGCTGCAGGCATAATCAAATCGATAGATCCCTCCATACTAGAATTGAACATTGTCCTCAATGTTTTAAGAAGGGTTTCTACGTAAATCCTAAGCCATTTATAAAGTATTCTCAAAGATAAATATTAGTCGATAAGATTTGGATATTGGATTCCCAAATGAATCTGAGGATTTGAAGCTCGAGTGAACGAAGGACAATACATTGAGCACGAGAGGCTTCAAAATCCAGGCAATCCTGGACATATAACAAAAACACAAAACACGAGAAAGGAAGAGGTGAGCCTCCTCACAACAACAAAACACTTATTCATTACTACAACTAAGATTTATACTAGGATAAACATGGGGTGCCTCCTACAAAGCGCTTGTTTAGGGTCACTAAGCTTGACTCATTCCCCGAATTCATTGGTCCTTAGGGAAGGTTTGGAGATCCGGGACAACCATGGGTGGTATGTCCTCTCCAAAGTAGTGCTTAAGTCGATGACCATTCACTTTGAAATTTGGCCCAGAGTTTTGAGATAACTCGATGGTGCCAAAAGGAAAAACTTAGGTGATGGTGAATGGTCCAGACCAACGGGATTTTAGCTTACCCGATAAGAGCTTCAATCTAGAATTAAAAAGAAGGAATCAGTAACCAACATTGAAAACGCGGTTCTTGATTTTAGAGTCATGGATCTTCTTTGTCTTTTCTTTGTAGATCAAAGAGTTCTCGTAGGCCTGATCACGAAGTTCATTAAGTTCATTGAGTTGAACTTTACGGTGATCACCCGCGGTCTTAAGGTCAAAGTTTGCATGCTTCAAGGCCCAATAAGCTTTGTGCTCGAGCTCAATCGGTAGATGACATGCCTTTCCATACACGAGCTTGTAAGGAGTGCACCCGATGGGTGTTTTGAAAGCGGTACGGAAGGCCCAAAGTGCATCATCTAATTTATCCGACCAAGAGGCACGGTTTTCGCCTACGGTCCTTTCAAGAATTCGTTTCAAGCCACGATTGGAAACCTCAACTTGCCCACTTGTTTGGGGGTGATACGCGGTGGAGAGACGGTGAGTAATACCGTATTTAAGCATGACCTTTGCAAACTGGTCATTGCAAAAATGGGTACCGCGATCACTAATGATGGCACGAGGGGTCCCGAATCGGGCGAAGAGAGATTTTAAGAATTTGCAAACAACTCGGGCGTCGTTGGTGGGGAGCGCTTTTGCTTCAACCCATTTCGACAAGTAATCGACCGCCACGAGTATATACTTGTTCCCTCGTGAAGACGGGAACGGCCCCATGAAATCGATACCCCATACGTCAAAGATCTCACAAACTTGTATTGAATTTTGTGGCATTTCATCACGTTGCGAGATTTTTCCCTGACGTTGACAAGAGTCACAAGATTTGACTAAGTCATGGGCATCACGATAGATTGTGGGCCAATAGAAACCGGAGTCAAACACCTTTTTGGCGGTGTAGTTCGGGCCATGATGTCCCCCGGTGGGTCCATTGTGACAAGCCTTAAGAATATCAATGGCTTCTTGGCCGTGAACACACCGCCGGATGACTTGATCCGCACAGATTTTGAACAAATAGGGGTCGTCCCAAAAGTAATGCTTAACATCCTTGAAAAATTTGTTCTTTTGTTGGGACGACATCCCTTTAATCACAAAATTCCCCGCATGGTAGTTTGCAAAATCGGCAAACCATGGGGTACTAGAGTCACCACGAAAAGATACCATACTAAGTGTCTCGAGAGGAAATGTTTCATTTATCTCTTTTTTATCGAGCACACTTTGGTGAGGATTCTCTAATCGGGACAAATGGTCGGCCGCGAGGTTCTCGGCTCCTTTTTTATCACGGATGATGATATCAAATTCTTGTAGGAGGAGAACCCACCGGAGCAACCTTGGCTTAGCATCTTGCTTGTTAAATAGGTATTTTAAAGCCGAGTGATCCGTATACACTATGCTTTTGGACAAGACCAAGTAAGACCGGAATTTCTCGAAAGCATACACCACGGCAAGTAATTCTTTTTCCGTCGTAGTGTAATGTGCTTGAGCATCCGTCATCGTTTTGCTTGCATAGTGTATAGGCTGAAAATGTTTTGTTTTTCGTTGCCCCAAGACTGCACCTATAGCATAATCGCTTGTATCGCACATTAGCTCAAAAGGTAGGTCCCAGTCGGGGGCAATCAAGATTGGAGCTTCGGTTAATTTTTTTCTTAAGTGTTTGAAAGGCTTCAATACACTCTTTGGAGAAGAAAAACAAAGTATCTTTTTCAAGAAGACGGGTCATCGGCCGGGCTATTTTTGAGAAATCTTGAATAAATCTACGGTAAAACTTGGCGTGACCAAGAAAATTTGACGGTGGTGGGATGAGGTAGCTTAGCAATAACATCAACTTTCGCTTTATTAACCTCAATCCCATTCTTGGAGATCTTGTGGCCAAGGACAATTCCTTCTTTGATCATGAAATGACTTTTCTCTCAATTTAGACAAAGATTGGTGTCTTCACACTGTTTAAGCATCTTGTCCAAATGGGAGAGTCAAGTTTCGAATGATTTCCCAAAGACCAAGAAGTCGTCCATAAAGACTTCCATCATTTTTTTGATCATATCATGAAAGATAGCCATCATATACCTTTGGAATGTGCCCGGTGCATTACATAAGCCAAAAGGCATACGACGGTAGGCAAACGTTCCATAAGGACACGTGAATGTGGTCTTTTCCTAATCTTTGGGATCGATGGGAATTTGAAAGTAACTCGAGAAACCATCGAGAGAACAATAATACTTGTTTCCCGCTAATCTCTTGAGCACTTGATCCATGAACGATAGAGGAAAATGGTCTTTACGGGTGGCTTCATTCAACTTTCGGTAGTCAATGCATTCACGCCACCCCGTAACCAATCGAGTCAGGATCAATTCATTTTCATCATTTTCAACAACGGTAAAGCCACCCTTTTTTGGTACACAATGTACAGGGCTTACCCAAGGACTATCCGAGATAGGGTAAATTAATTCGGCGTCAAGAAGTTTTTCAACCTCCTTTTTGATGACATCGTAGATTTTCGGATTGACCCTTCTTTGGTGTTAGACCGCTGGTTTGAAGTCATCTTCCATTAGAATCTTGTGGGTACAGAATTCCAGGTCAATACCCTTAATGTCAGAAAGTTGCCAAGCAAGGGCTTGCTTGTGTGACTTTAAAACCTTTATGAGAGAGGCTTTCTCCTCATCTTTCAAGTCTTTAGCAATTATGACGGGCAACTTGTCGTCACCCTCTAGAAATGCATATTCGAGATGAGGAGGTAAGTCCTTAAATTCGACCACTGGTGGTTCATCAATTGAAGATTTTTCATTTTTTGGTTCAACAATTTTGAGTTCTTTTTTAATTTCTAGCAAATAGTTTCCATGAGTGGGAGGAGGTAATGATGGATCATCATTGAGAAATGCTTCAAGAAGAAGAATGTCCTCTTTCGAGTCGTAATAAGAGTGATCAACTTCCAGTGAAGTTGGATCATCATCAAGAGCGAGGAAAGCATCGACTTCCTCGAGAAGAAAATCACTATCCCTGAAGGGAGTGAGAGTCGGAGAAGAGGTAGAAACGATCGGGTCATAATAAGGAGTGGGATTGCCACTCGCGATCACATCGGAGAAACCGAAAGCTTCTTGAGAATACTCCTCATAAGCCATATCAATGACGTCGATACGGTTAACCGATGTATCATCATAATTAGAGGAGTATCTCGAAGTTTGATCAAGATTGAGTGTCACGGCATCTTTGCCAACACGAAGAGTTAACTCTCCCGCGTAAACATCAATCAAAGCACGTCCGATATTTAGGAAGGATCTCCCGAGAATTAGTGGAACTCGGGGATCGGCATCAAAGTCAACGACTACGAAGTCGTCTGGGAAATGGAACTTTCCAACTTTTACGAAGACATCTTCGGCGACACCAACCAGACGAGAAATCGATAGGTCCGCAAGTTCGAGAGTCATGCAAGTAGGAGTAAGTTCGGGAAGAGAAAGCTTTTTCCACACGGATAATGGCAAGCGATTTATGCTAGCGCCAAGATCGGCCAAGGCCAAGCACTCATCCATTCCTGGGAAATCACATGGTATGAGGAATTTGCTGGAGTCTCCAAGTTTTTCGGGTAACTTGTTAAGGATAACCGCCGAATAATTCTCATTTTAAGGCGTTCTAGCCATTTCACTTAATTTCTCTTTGTTTCCGATTAAAGCTTTAAGAGTCGAGGCAAATTTTGGCATAAGAATCAAAGCATCCGCGAAGCTAATTTCGAAACTCATATCTTGAAAGATTTTGTAGAATTTCTCAATTTGGTCGTTAGCTTTTTCACTATTCCTTTCATCATTTCTTCTTGATGGATATGGAATTGTTGGTTTCGGGTTAGGCTTCGGAGCACTAATGGGAGCAACAACTGGCTCAGAATTTGGTACTTGAGTTTCAATTTGGACAACCGGAGGTTAGACGTCTTCAGTACTTCCGTTATTAGTAGGAAGCACCGTATCCTTTGTCACCTCGGTTTCACGTTCCACTATTTTAGGAGAAGAAGAAGAAGAGGTAGTAGGAATCGTGGGCCCTTGATAAGCAACACCACTTCGGGTGGTGATACCTTTCAAATCTTCTTTTGGGTTAGTAATGGTGTTACTCGAGAGTGTTCCCAAACCCGAAGTAGAAGCGGTATTCATTTTCATGAATTGACCAAACATGTTCTTAAGATCAAGATTGGAATTTGTCAACGAGGTCATGTTGGTTTGCATGTTTTTCAAAATGGCATCATTTGCCTTCATGTAGTTTGTGAACTCGGTGGTAGTCACAACTTATGGTTGAGTAATCGGGGCTTGATGAACCGGAGTTTGGTAACCCGGGGCTTGATGAGCTGGTGCTTTATAAGCTGGAGGCGGGTTTTGAACATGACTAGCTCCTTGGAAGAATTGGTTTCTTCCTTGGTTACTCCCCTGATTATGATTGTTGGTTCCTTGATTCCTGTTTTGGTAGTTTTGATTTTGATTGCTTCGGTTTTGATTCTGATTAAACCCTGGTGGTCCGAGATAATTGTCCGAACGATAGCTAAGCAGATTACGGTTACCTAGAGGTTGGTAAGAATTACCACCTTGATTGTAGGCTCCCGCAGCATATACGTTCTGAGTTTGGCCAACGGTGGCTGGACAATCATTGTAAGCATGAGGACCACCACAAGTTTCACAGCTAGGAGTAACTGCTTTCACTTGTTGGTTTGTTTGAAACATTTTCATTAGATTTTTGTTGATTTCTGCCATTTTAAGCTTAAGGGCTACAATTTCTGGACTGGAAGAAGTGATAGAGCTAGATGACTCACTCCGTTGGGCTGAAGTGTCCCAATCATTGTGGTGAGTGGTCATATTCTCAATTAGATCATAACACTCTTCGGGTTTCCTTTTCATAAAGGTACCTCCGGCAGCAACATTGATGGTATCACGATGTCTTAAAGTTAGCCCGTTATAGAAAGTGTCTATTTGAGTGACGGGTAACATGTTGTGGTTAGGACAACGATCAATTGAAAGATTATAACATTCCCTTGCTTCGAATAACGACTCACCGGGACGTTGACGGAAATTGGTGATTTCATTTCTTAACTTCGTCACCATAGAGTGTGGAAAGTATTTTCCGAGAAACATTTTGGCCATTTGCTCAAAAGTGGTGATAGAATTCCTTGGTAAACGATCAAACCAAGCGGTGGCATGATGTGTCAAGGAGTGAGGAAAGAGATATAGACGAAGGGCGTCATCGGTGACCCCATTCACTTTGATGCTTTGGGTGACATGCAAGAATTTGTCAAGATGCTTGTTCGCATCGTCACCCGATAATCCGTGAAATTGGCAAGAATTTTAAACTTGTTGGATCATGTCATTTTTGAGTCCAAAATTGGTCGCTTGAATGTTGATCGGGGCAATTGGTCCACCCCTACCATTCAAAGTTGGTTGGCACAACTCCTCCATAGTCCGGAGGTCGGGAACTGGTAGATCACCTCCTACTGCAAGAGGTGGTCCGTCATTACTGGCTCCTGTAGCGGCCATGTTGATTTCTTCAAAAGGATTTGGATTAATACGAGTTCTTCGAATTGAACGTTCAGGATCTTCAAGAGGTGGAACAAGAATTCTGGTAGATGATCGAGTGCACATACACTAAAAAGAAAATATAAAAAGAGAAATTATACTAATTAATTTTTTTTTGGATTTTCAGCAATTTTTTTCAAAGATTTATTTTAATAACGGACAATGAGATAAGACAACTTAAACCTAATAATCAACTTGCTTCACGGTAGCTCTCTAAAAGAAAAACGTACAAAAGAGTGGAGGAATAGGAAAGCGCGAAGCTATTAAAAACCTTTTTCCTTTAGGGTTGTAGTTCCTCGGAACAACCCTCCTTATACCCCTCTTATAGTTTGTTTAACGTTCAAAGGTGAGCCGTATCTCGCAAGTGATACAAAAGGTAAGTTTTTGATCTTTGGTTTGAGAACTTATTAATGATAATACTCAAAGTTGAGAGTATTATATATTTGATGCATTTTATTGATATACAGGGACAATTTTTTTATGTTTTTGATTTTTTCTTGTCTTATATATATATTATAAGAAGAAAATGAAAAATATTTTTGTATTTTTGTATTTTTATAAAGAAAATAACTCCACACGGAAGAATCTTCAAAGCACTAATTTTCAAACACAACGACAAATGCTTTTACACTCCTCACCGGCAACGGAGCCAAAAACTTGATGTGTATTCAAAGGTATATATAAATAATAATATAGTTAAATACTACTACGTATATTACCCCAAAAAATTCAAGTGTTGAAAAGTTCAAAGAAAGAACACCAAAGTAATCCGAGAGTAGTATAGGAGTTTATTCCCGGGTTGTTTATCCCCAGCGAGGAGTGAATTGCAAAGTCGACAGTTGGTTTGACATTTGATGTTTGAATGGAACAAGATTTGGATTTGATTTCTAAATCTACAGAAAAATAATACAATCTACACTAAAAATGATAGAGACACACAAATTTTAACTAAAAACGTAAACGAGAATTCTAAAAACGTGACCTAAAAACCCTAATTATCAAAAATTAAACCTAAAATGATTTTTCACTTTTAATAAACTTTAATTGACTAAAAAGTAAGAATAAAGAAAACTAGACCAAAAACGGAGTTTATTTGAGCTTAAAAACACGAAAAACGTGAACGGTAATAAATCTCGTTCTTTAAAAAAATGAAATTTTACAATTTTAACCCTACAGAAGCAAAACTAATTTTCCTAAATACTATATGATAAAAGAAAATTTAAAAAAAAAAGAATTATATTTTTGAGTTTTTTTATAATTTTTTATGAATTAAAAATGATTTTAAAAAGAAAAATTAACTAAAAATACTAAACTTAATGATAAAATTCTAAAAAATGCATAAAAGTACTAAATGATATAAAGTATGCAGGAAAAATAAGCTAGATAAGCTAGATTATCTAATAAGCCCGGAAAAGCTATTGATAAGCTACGAAGTATTATTAGAAAAAGAAAATGAAAACGTGGGTAAGTAATTAATTTTGTAAACTAATACCGAAAAAGACCCAAGGGCGAGATGGTGACAGAATAAGCTATTTTTACACTAAGTCTAAAATGCTAACCGTTTGGCTTTTTTAAAACACATAAGCAAATGAAAATGAGAAATAAGCTAACACATGTAATAAGCTATATCTAAAAAGCATATAAGAACAAAAATAAGCACAAATGATAAGCTAGATTAAGCTAAAAAGGCAGAAATGCTAAAACGACTTAAAATACTTAGAATTTTACACTAAAAAGCAAATAAGCTCAAATAAGCTTAAACCAAAACTAAATTAGCTAAAAAGGACTTAAACTAACATAATAAGCTAAATTAAACCTAAATAAGCAAATGCAATAAGCGGATAAGCTAAAATAAGCAAATGAGCTTATGGCCAAAAATTGTCAATCAAAAAGCCAAAAAGGACTTTTCTAGCTTAAAAATAAGCTAGCAAACAGATCCTTATGGCTTAGTGGCTTATACCACTAAAAAGCTTGGACAAAAAGCTACTTAAATCAACAATCAGAAAAGAGTTTGAAATTCAAATAAGCACTTAAAAAGCTTAATGAAAAAGCTAGTTCAGAAAGATTCAACACTTACAAAAATTTTGCAATCTTAACAAAACAACACTTTTGAGCTTAGAAATAAGCACTTAAACAGATCCTTATGGGTATATAACCTTCAAACATATTAAGATTAGACCCCAAAGAACTCATAACAACAATCAAAAAGCATTTTAAAATTCAGGATAAGCTACAAAAAGCAAATGAAAAAGCCTTTTCTTCTTTTTTTAACACTTAGCAAATTTTGACAGATTTGGTCAAATGCAAGAAACACAATTGCAGGCTTATGACTTAGATTTCTAATGGATTTATGACTCAAACAAACACAAAAACATCAAAAATGCACAAGATTCAAAAGCTTAATCATACAATTGACTAAATGAGCTTATGAGTTTACAGATTTAACACCACTACTCGTAAAACCCTTAAAAAATATGAGATTTTATATTTAGAATACTAAACAAAATTGATTTTTAGACTACTTTTATCTAATCTAAGTTGACTCAAGTGCACAAAACATGTTTTGACCCATTTTAACCCATGAACATGGTTAAACCAAACACCCCTTTAAGTGACAGTTTTCAAATAAAAACTTGATTAAGACTGGTTTAAACCACAAATTCACAAGACCAGATATTAAATAAGTTATACTAACAATATTAAGCAGATTTCAACAAAAATTAAGCACTAGAATAAGCTAAAACAGATTATGCAACTAAATAAGCTATTTAGGACAGAATTTTGAAAATTTTGCACAAATGGTTTCTAAACTACAAGACAAGCATAATAAGTATTAAATACCACAAATAAGCAGATATAAGCAAGAAATAAGCACTAATAAGCTGTTGAATAGTAAATAAGCTAAAAATAAGAAATGAGACTTACAAGAGCCCTTGCTCAAAACAGGGCAACCAAGCTTATAAATAAGCTAATCTATAAGCTCTAGCTTGTCAAAAGACAAGCTAGTAGTATCCATAAGCCCTTCCATTTTTGGCTCCTCATCCAAAAATAAGCTGTGGTATTTGAGGGTGAATTTTTGATTTTTGTAAAAGTTTCTTAAGTGTTTAATATTTTAGTTAAAACAGGTTGCTTATATGCTTAAATAAGAGCTTAATGTAGCTTATGAAACACTTTTTGACAACAATAAAACACAAATTCTTAAAAAGAAATTTTTTACTAAAACTTGCTTTTCATTAATTTAAAAACAAAACATTACAATAAGCTGAAAATTGTAAAGATTAACTAACTACTTAAAAACTAGATAAAAAGCTATCTCTGCCACAATGGCTTACAAAGACCTATTTATACTAAGCTAATGAAGATTCTGGTTCTTCACTTGTGTGCTTCTTCTGAGAGGGATAAGCACTTGTGTTTTTGTTGTGTGAGTGAGTCCAAGCATCAATTATGGCCATCAATTTTGAGTAGTCCCCAAGTCTTTGATCTTGATCCTTAAATCCTTGTCCTGTTCATTGTCGAATAGGGTAATTGGGGATTGCCAAGGTGGCAAGAGACCCATGTGAAGTGGGGTTTGTTTGAAAACCAACAAATGCAGGCTTATGACTTTGGTTTCTACTTGATTTTAAGACTCAAACAAACTTAAAAACTACAAAAATGCACAATATTCAAAAGATTAATCAAGGTTAGTCCTTTAAAAACTACAAAAATGCACAATATTCAAAAATGCCCTTCATTGTTATAAGAGTTATTACATGAAGGGTCCTTGTGGTGTGATAAGTTTGAGGTTTGGCAAGGTTAGTCCTTTAAGGTGTATAGTGAGTTTACACTCACAGTCCTAAAGGGACTAACGATGTAAAGGTAAAAAGGGTTATGGGTTATTGTTTTGGGCTTGTATTGCACCGGGTATAAAAAGGGTTTATATAAGTGGTTTTATATAAGTGGGTTGACCCGGGCCCACTAGGTGGGTACGGGTGGGCCCACTTTTAACAATTTAGGTTTTCGGGTTCGGTTTTTGCTGCTTTTTCCAATGCCACTTCCTGAGGTTGACTTTATGTTGACTTTGACTTTGACTTTTGGCTCTGATTTTGACTTCTCTTCATGCTCTTTCCATTCCGTGTTCGGTTTTGTCCGTTTTTGGCTTTGATTTTGTCCTTTTCTTGGGTATCCATTTCCTGCACAATACAAATGCAAAACATACAAATACAATGTATTTTTGGTACGTTTTTGGTCATTTAAGCTCGTTTTTGATGGTCAAAGGTATGTGTAATTAAACACATACTAGTCACTTATTAAATTATCCATAAACGTGCATCTAACGAATATTGTAAGAAAGCAATAAAAGGATGATTCAAGTAAATGATTAAAGCATGTTTGTTTTGGAAATGATCACTAAGACATAGAAGTGTTTAGGATAGTATTTACAAATTTAGAGGACAAAGATATCACAAGTTATAAATCCTTTCGGCCTTCAAATGTAACTAGTGATTATATCGATTTATAACAACAAATCCTTTCGACCTTTATAAGTTATTATAACCAATATATATTTTGAAATGATAGAACACATATATAAAAGAACCCTTTCGGCTTTTATTCTTATATAAAATATGTTTTAGCAATTCAATAAACAAGTATCCAAGCACATCATATGAAAGATCACATTATGCCCAAACAAATACAAGATGACTACTCCATGATCAAAGAAGTAACAAAACACATAACATTCATCATGAATTCAGTAAAGATCATATTCAAAAGATAAACAAGATTTATACCAACTTCAAGAGAAAATGTTTGATGATTTCACAAGTTTTCCCAACAACGAAAACTAATATTAATATTCGCAGTAAACCCAGAAACTATGAACAATTCTATCACAATAGCTTATAGCATCGAAATAACACATCACTACTTCCTTGGATGGATTAAAACCTGGGAATGTTGATGAACTACAAGCAAGTTTAACCAAATTCCCTAAGAACTCCTCCTAAGTGGTACACATGAAGTGGGTTGATGCGTGTGTGAATATATGAAATAAGAGAGCCAATGAGGCTTTTTATAGGCTGTTCAGGGGTCAAAGTACGTCGCACTTCCTGAGAAGTGCGGCATACTTGGCTTCTTAAATGTGTAAATCATTAATGCTGAGAGGAAGTGCGGTGCACAAGATGTAAAAGTGCGGCATACTTAGGGTATTAACTTCTCTTCATTAACTTTGACCTGAAGTGCGGCGTACTTGGTACTTTTTTAGTTCTTTGAGTTATTTTCTAAGTTTAAGTTCCATATCTTTGCGTATTCTTCCACGACACGTACATTGTCACACCCCGACAATGATGGAAACTCAGGAATGCAACATGATGATCAATCATAATACAAGATACAATATAGAGAAAACTACAATGCATAAACTTCAAGTGTTACGAAGACCATCAACCTTGAACAAACCTTGAGTGATGTCCCAAATCATATCTAAATCCTAACTCCCTTACAAATTCCAAATGCCCACACAGGGGTCCAAATCCAAACTTTAACTAAAACTTCTAAATACTAAGAACCAAACAAAAAAGCAAGCAAGGCTTCACATGAAAAATTCACACAGGATACTTCTAAGCCTGCTATCACATATCACCAACTATTCATCTTTCACTTCACCTGAAAATGATACTCAAAAACGTCAACAATAATGTTGGTGAGCTCGACTGGTTTGACCTTAAACCCAAAAGTTATGCCAATAACTCAAAACAGTGGATAATAGTGCAATATGATAGTGAATATATGAGAATCACCCATGACTTAGCATCCTCGCTAATCATGTAAACTCGACCTAGCTAACCCGCTAGTCGAACCATGCCCTAGCAACACCGCTAGTCAGGTAGCAAATATGTCACTTACGCACCTAAAGGGCCTACCAGCTAGAGCACTATATTAGGACAGGACCCAAAACCCTTGCATGCCAAACACAATACATGCAAGTAAAACCAAAACCCTTTCCGAGCCAAACACAGTACACGCAAGTAAAATCACATCACATATATTCACATAGCAATCATAAGCACATAATTCTCCCAAAAACAAAACCACATTTCGCACAGTCAAATTTCAAAACAGTTCAAAACATATTTGAGTATCATTTTCCCTAAAGGAAAAACAGTAGAAAAATGGGGCTACGAGAACTCACCTCAAGCAAGTCTAAGCAACCAAATCTCAATCACACAAGCAAATGCAACGACGTTCGTACATGACCTAGTCCAGTTAATGTCCCATTAAATCATTAATTCCAAAAAAGTCTCACTGTTGATGCATAGATCTAGATGCGTGAACAAATACCCCAAACAATTTAGTGTGTGATGATGACCGTCTCATCCCAAAATATCTTATCAATCTGATATCCCAACGATACATACTTATACTATTTAAGAAAATAGTTTGTGGTTTGCTTTGGTCGGACGCACAAGACACACACACTTATGTGTGTGTTTTATTTTTTTGAAATGAAAATTAAATGAATGGGAGGATTGTGGTAAAAAGGGAATATATTTGTACAAATGCATGGACATTTTTGCTAGAAAATAGCCATGTTGTTCCCCCATTGACTACCATGACTGGTCTTAGGATCCTAGGAGGGTTCGGGTTCTTCTTTTCGTGTCGGGATCACTTAAAGGCTCATAAAACTTAATCGTAAAATTTTTCCCAAAGTTAATTAGCATTTTTATTCACCTTAAAAAATATCTTTCCATTAACCTAGAGTATTTACATGATATATTTACACTTTAAACCCTTCAAAACTCATTTGGACATTAACGGACATATCGGGACTCGTTTTTCGGCATTTCTCAAAATTCACGGGTCAACCACCCAGGATGCAAATAACACAATAATAACCTCTAAAAATGACTATTATTCACAATAAACCATAAATTACCATAATTCTTAACAAAATCACCACCGTCAACACGGTACAAAATCTGAATAAACTGACAAACGTCAAATAGTCAAAGGACTAAAAATGAAATATTCAGAACACAAAAGGGGCAAAGGTTACATTCTACCCCCCTTAAAAGAATTTCGACCCCGAAATTCAGCTACTAACATCACTAAACAAATGCGGGTACTTCAATTTCATCTGATCTTCACGTTCCCACGTGAATTCAGGACCACGTTTCGAATTCCACCGAACCTTGACGATGGCAATTCTACTCCGCTTCAACTTCTTAAACTCTCTTTCCAAAATTTCCACAGGCTCTTCCACAAAATTTAACTTGGCATCAACTTGGATCTCATCCAAGGGCACTTGCAGTGTTGGATCAGCCAAACACTTCTTAAGGTTCGACACGTGGAACGTGTCATGAACACCATCTAATTCCTCAGGCAAATCTAACCTGTAGGCTACGGGGCCTACTTTTTCAATAATCTCAAAAGGTCCAACAAATCTAGGTGCTAGTTTCCCTTTCTTCCCAAAGCGTACCACACCTTTCCAAGGCGACACTTTGAGCAAAACATAGTCACCCACACTAAACTCTAGAGGTTTCCTCCTCTTATCAGCATAACTTTTCTGACGATCACGCGCAGCCTTAAGTCTATCCTTAATCTGCGAGATCTTCTCAGTAGTCTCTTGCACTAACTCAGGTCCTATCAACTGACCTTCTCCAACCTCAGCCTACATAATTGGCGAACGACACTTTCTACCATACAATGCCTCAAACGGAGCACATCTCACACTAGAATGATAACTATTGTTATACGAAAACTCAACCAACGGAAGATGAACATCCCAACTTCCTCCGAAGTCCAAGACGCACGCTCTAAGCATGTCTTCCAAAGTCTGAATAGTACGCTCACTCTGACCATCAGTCTGAGGGTGATAAGTCATACTCATGTCTAAACGAGTTCCTAATGCCTCTTGCATTGACTGCCAAAACCTTGATGTGAAACGACTATCACGATCCGATATGATCGAGATCGGCACACCATGTCTAGCAACTATCTCATTCAAATACAATCTAGCCAATCTATCCATCTTATAATCCTCACGCATAGGTAGAAAATGAGCAGACTTAGTCAATCGGTCCACAATGACCCAGATTGTGTCATGCCCACTACTAGTCCTAGGCAACTTAGTCACAAAATCCATAGCTATCCTTTCCTATTTCCACTCGGGAATCTCAGGTTGCTGCAGCAAGCCGGATGGCCTTTGATGTTCAGCCTTAACCTTCAAACAAGTCAAACACTTACTTACATACACAGCTATGTCCTTCTTCATACCCGGCCACCAATACCTATCTCTAAGGTCATAATACATCTTATCAGCTCCTGGGTGTACAGAGTACTTCGACTTATGGGCTTCGTCCATTATCAGGGTTCTCACATCACCCTTCAAAGGCACCCATATTCGATCCAGGTAGTACAAAGTCCTATCACTTCTCTGTTCTATCATCTCATCCAAACCTCTCTGCAATCCTGCAGACTCATCCACAGCCTCTTTCTGAGCCGTCAGTATCCTATCCTTGATACTCGACTGAAGGATCATATTCCTAGCTCTAATTCTCATGGGTTTTACTCTTTCCTTACTAGTTAAGGCATCAGCCACCACATTCGCCTTACTAGGATGGTAGCGAATCTCACAGTCATAATCACTAAACAACTCTATCCAGCGATGCTGTCGCATATTCAACTCTTTCTGACTAAAGATATGCTGAAGACTCTTATGATCCGTATAGATGACACTCCTTGTCCCATATAGATAGTGTCTCCAAATCTTAAGGGCAAACACAACTGCTCCAAATTCCAAATCATGGGTTGTATAATTCTTTTCATGAATTTTCAAGTGCCTAGACGCATAGGCTATCACCTTACCTCTTTGCATCAACGCACATCCTAATCCTAGGCATGATGCATCACAATATACCACGAAATCTTCCGGTCTATCAGGGAGAGCTAGAACAGGTGAATTACACAACTTATCCTTCAAAGTTTAAAATGCATTCTCTAGCTCCTCACCCCAATCGAAAGTCTTACACTTTTGAGTCAAGATAGTAAGAGACTTAGCTATCTTAGAAAATTTCTCAATGAACCTACAGTAATATCCAGCCAATCCTAAGAATGAATAAACCTCAGACGGTGTTCGAGGGGATTTCCAATTCTTAACAACTTCGATCTTACTAGGGTCTACATGAATCCCGTTACCATTTATCACATACCCAAGAAACTGCACTTCTCTTAGCCAAAATTCACACTTAAAAAACTTAGCATACAGTTTCTCATTCTTGAGCAGTTCCAAGACTAACCTTAAGTGTTCTACCTGCTCCTCTCGAGTCTTAGAGTAGATTAAGATATCCTCTATAAACACTATCACAAACTTATCAAGATAAGGCCTACAAACTCTGTTCATCAAATTCATGAATACCGTTGGTGCGTTAGTCAGACCAAAAGGCATTACTGTGAACTCAAAATGTCCATAACGAGTTCTAAATGCAGTCGTTGGAATGTCATCCTCATGCACTCTCAGCTGATGGTATCCAGACCTAAGATCTATCTTTGAGAAAAACTACGACCCTTGCAGTTGGTCAAATAGATCATCAATCTTAGGAAGCAGATAACAATTCTTAACAGTCAACTTGTTCAATTCTCTATAGTCAATACACATCCTAAAAGAACCATCCTTCTTTTTCAGAAACAACACCGGTGCTCCCCAAGGCGATGGGCTTGGTCGAATGAAACCTTTGTCCTAGAGTTCCTTGAGTTGTCCCGACAACTCCTCCAATTCAGAAGGTAGCAAACGATAGGGAGACTTTACAATCGGTACAGCTCCAGGGATTAACTCGATCCGTAACTCAATTTCCCGAAGAGGTGGCAATCCTGATAAATCATCCAAAAATACCTTGAGAAAATCTCTAACCACAACAATCTCTCCTTGTTTCTTATCGCTAGCCTTAGCGCTCATCAGAAGTCTCGCTTTCTCTTCTAGTCTTTCTCCTAAGACTCTAATCACCTTGCTATCTAGTAGTTGTATCCTCACTACTTTCTCATGACAAATTATTTCAGCCTTATGATTAGACAACCAATCCATACCTATAATCACATCAAAACTCCCATTCCCGAACGGTATCAAATCGATGTCAAAGACATGACCCTCGATTTCTAGTGTGCAACCCTTAATAACCTTATCAATATCTACTAGTTGCCCGCTAGCTATCTCAATCTCATATCTGAAACCTAATTCACTGGGTTCTATGCCTAACAGATGTATGAAAGAAGTGAAAACAAAGCTATAGTCGGCACCAGAGTCAAATAAGGTAGTGGAAAAATGATTGTTCAAAGTAAACATACCCGTCACAATGTTCGGATCCTGGCGAGCTTCCTCTACTCCCAACATGAATGTCCTACCCCTAGCTTGGTTCCCTTGGTTTCCACGACCCTGACCCCCGTTATTAGCAGCAACTTGGTTTGGACGGTTTCCTCTCTGTCTTTGTGCTCTATTTAATCTAGGACATGCTGGCTTGAGATGGTCGGCACTACTACATTCATGGCATGCTCCACGAGCAGGTATTGGATTCCTTACATTTATCGGGTTCACATTCCTAGGCACAACTTTATAATCCCTTGCAAGATGACCCGGGCGTTTATAGTGGAAGCATGTGCGACAAGGCCCTCTGGGTGCATGGTAGGAGTTGCAAGTGGTACACTTAGGCCAAGCACCCGTATTCTCTCTTCCTATAGGGTTTGCGGTCGTAGCAAAAGTATTTCCAGTCCTAGTCCTCTTATTATCATCCCTACCATTCTTATCCTTGTTAGGTTCCCCCATATTTCCTCTTTTCTCAACCTTCTTAATTGATCCATTCCTAACAGCCTCATCGGTCAGTGCACTAGAAATCTACACAGCCTTCTACATAGTCTTTGGCTCCGTTGCTGCCACCATTCGATCTGTAAAGCAAGGCCATACACATACCTCTCAATATTCCTACTCTATGGAGTCACCAAATGTGGAACTAACCTAGCTAACTCATGAAACCTATTAGTATACGCATCATGGCCAGCCCCGACTATGGCGTGATTCCACAACTCAGTTTCTAACTTTTGCATCTAATGACTAAGACAAAACTCTTCTATCATCATAAGCTTAAAGTCATTCCATGACATACTAACAACAACTTCCTGGCTTAGCGTGCAGATCTGAGAGTTCCACCATGTTAAAGCCTTACCCACAAATGAACCAGCAATGTATTTCACTTTTTGGTCAATACTACAACCACTTATATCCTACACGGACTCCATTTTCTCAATCTATTGGGTAAGAACTACATCACTTCCCTTACCATCATATTCCTTAGGGTTACAAGCTAAGAACTCCTTATATGAACAACCTACCCGGTTGCCATTCACTAATACATTCCTAATGTTCTCCTGAACGTTCTCATTAACCACATTACTATTTTGATTTCCAACATTTCCTTGGTTACCAACCTGAGCTAAAATGGCGGGTAAGAGGTTCTGCAATTGTTGGGCAATGATCATCGAGAAGTCGGGTGCTCCTCCTACACCCCCATTAACTCCCTTTACATTCCTATTAGCTCCCTTCCCCTGGTTATTCCCTTGACCATTCAATTCATCAATACGCTCATCATTACCTCCCTTAGGTCCTCTACCCCTCCTACCTTTACCAAACCGTTCACCCGTTCCCTTCCTCGTGATTCAACAAAAGGCTAGCCAGCACTTCGGGTCGTCATCCTTGGCGGCATTACCTACATAAGAGAGAACTTAGGAAAAGTTAGGTAGGTAGGAAGACTAACATATATATAGAATATCTTACTATATATATAATTATACACATAATACCCCTTTATGGTGTCAATATCAATT
>BQNB010086385.1:0-24179 GCA_026074375.1 Tanacetum coccineum | reverse complement strand
AATAAACATACTATAGAAATGCTTAAAACTTTTGTCACAAAAGTGGATCCCCGTGTTGCATTTGGACTAGTTTTTAATTTTCATATCTTATCTATATCTATAATATATATAAAGTATATTTATCTCTTTTTGTTAAATATTGAAAATTAAAAAAAGAAGTTATTTTACTAAATTACTCTTACTAACAATAACTTATACATGACAAGTTTGAAAAACTTATATTTATTAGTTTCTAAACTAAGCATTGAAACAAATTAAACACTATAAGTCTATAATATTAGTTGTACATTATTACCCTATTAGGTGTCATCCCTATCCATCGATATTATCCTATTAGATATCATTCTTAGTTGACATTCCTATTGGTTATCCACTTTGATGTATGTATATAAGGATTGCTTTGCGATCAATAAAGATTCATGGAGAATTAACCTAATCTAATATAATATCAGAGCCTATTATGATCATACACCAAAAATCCCACCACAACCCGATACCCATCCATCTCATAGCTCAACACCAATCCCAACTTCGGCCCAAACACAATCACATGCCCAAACGGTAGATAGCCATACTCCAATTCCCATAAATAATTCATCACAAATCATGCCTACCTATCCCATGGTCACTTGCGCTAAATCTGGCATTTTTAAACCGCTTAAACGTATGAATTGTCATGTTACCACTACTTCACCGCTTTCTCGCTCTCATGTTCATGCTCTTCGTGACCCCAACTGGAAAGAAGCTATGTTAGATGAATATATGCTTTAATTACTGACGGAACGTGGGTTCTTGTACCCCGTCCAGCTAACGTTAATGTGGTTCGTTCTATGTGGCTTTTCAAACATAAATTTAATGCAGATGGCTCATTAAGCAGGTATAAGGCCCGTCTTGTTGCAAACGGACACAGTCAACAACAGGGTATTGATTGTGATGAGAAATTTAGTTCGGTGGTTAAACCGGCTACCATTCGTACTATTTTAAGTCTTGCAGTTTCTCGTGACTGGCCCATTCATCAGCTTGATGTAAAGAATGATTTTCTTCATGGTCACTTATCTGAGATTGTTTATATGCATCAACCTCCTGGGTTTGTTGATCCTAACAAACCTAATTATGTTTGTCATCTGCAGCGATCTTTGTATGGGCTTAAGCAAGCCCCGCGTGCTTGGTTTCAGCGCTTTGCTAGTTATGCTACACGAGTCGGTTTTCAGCATAGTAAAACTGACTCCTCTTTATTTGTCTTTCATTGAGGATCTGACATTGCTTATTTGCTGATTTATGTAGATGATATTATTCTTACAACATCGTCTTCAGCATTTTTGCAGCGGATCATTGCTTCCCTCCACAGTGAGTTCGCTATGACGGATCTTGGTTCACTCAATTATTTTCTTGGTATTTCTGCTCAGCGATCGACATCTGGCTTGTTTTTGTCTCAATCAAAATTTGCAGACAAAATTCTTGAGCGAGCTCACATGCAAAATTATAACCCGTGCCGGACCCCTGTTGATACAGAGTCCAAGCTTGGTTCGGATGGTGACCCTGTCAGCGACCCAACCTTATATCGCAGCCTTGCTGGTGCTCTTCAGTATCTTACCTTTACGCGCCCAGACTTATCTTATGTTGTCCAGCAGATCTGTCTTTATATGCATGACCCTTGTGATCCGCACTTTACTGCTTTGAAGCGTATTCTTCGCTATGTTCGTGGTACTCTTGATTATGGTCTGTAGCTTCATGTATCATCTACTACTCAGCTTAGTGTGTATACTGATGCTGATTGGGCTTGCTGCCCTGTTACCCGTCGGTCCACATCCGGGTATTGTGTGTTTCTTGGCGAAAATCTTTTATCATGGTCTGCGAAACGTCAGAGTACCTTGTCTCGTTCCAGTGTTGAAGCTAAATATCGTGGAGTAGCGAATGTGGTTGCAGAAACGGCTTGGATCCACAATTTATTATGCGAGTTGTAACTCCGTTGTTTACTGCTACTCTTGTTTATTGTGATAATGTAAGTGCAGTCTATTTGTCTACTAATCCTGTTCAGCACCAGCGTACCAAACATATAGAGATTGATATTCACTTTGTTCGTGACTATGTTGCTTCGGGACAAGTTCGTGTTCTCCATGTTCCCTCGCGGTTTCAATATGCGGATATTTTTACAAAAGGATTGCCTACTGCGCTATTTCTCGAGTTTCGATCTAGTTTGAACGTTCGAAGACCTCCCGCTCACACTGCGGGGGAGTATTAGCTGTACATTATTATCCTATTAGGTGTCATCATTATCCATCGATATTATCCTATTAGATATCATTCTTAGTTGGCATTCCTATTGGTTATCCACTTTGATGTATGTATATAAGGATTGCTTTGTGATCAATAAAGATTCATGGGGAATTAACCTAATCTAATATATAACCAATGTTTTAAAAACAGGTTGACCCTTTCAGTTGAACCGGTTGACCCGTGAACCGGCTCAAATACTGGGCCAGATGTGACCGGGTTTTTGCTTGTTGAGATTCGGATTGAACCGTTAGTTTTTCGTTAACGCGGGTTGAAAAACTCAACCGGATCACGACTTTTTTTTTAATCTAACAATAAAATCTTTATATACTGCTATAAAATTTCATCGTTATGCACGCGTACACGTTTAGTTTAAAAGGATACATTTGTTGTTAACTTTGAATCATATTTTGAGCATTATATTGAATTTTAATTGAAAGACTAAATAGAATTTTTCATATGACACAATTTCGTTTATATATTTTAATTTTCAAACTTTGTATTTTCTTTTCTTCTATGCACATAAATCACTATATATCAGGCCTAAAAATAAGATAAAAATAGAATCAATGATTAGATACTTGAGCGGATTGTGAAAATCCAAATGTCAAATCGTTGTTTGGATATCTGCAGACACGGAAGCGGCTAGCGGCTCGTGAAACTCGAGATTATTAATTTCACACCTCTACCCCTTTTCAATTCAAACCTTTACAATTTTTTTCCTCTTTTTTGTATCTTTTTGCATTTATCAACTTTCATTAGAAAACTTTAGATAAAATGAGTTTAATGAGTGTTTTGTGTTAATGTATTACTATATCCTTATATACAAAGTTTAAATTAGCGGAAAAACCTTATCTCGTGCACTCCTGTTAGGTGCCAACTTTCCCAATAACCTAACCCAGATCATGATCACTTATTCACTTGATAGAATGATCTTCAACAATAAGTTAGGACTAAATATAATACGGAGTTCAAATACGTATTTACTCTGCCAGTTGAACTTTTTAAGTGAAATATATATCTCTTCAAAATGTGACTACACTTATCCTCTTAGTTTAATAGGCTTAAATAGATAAGCATCATATATAAACTCCAAGAAAAAGAACTTATTTCTAACTTTTACATAAAGTGATAAAACTCACAGTTTACCATATAAGTTAACAGAGATGTCTTACTAGTAAGTTACTCGTTTGCATATACGAACTTTTATATCATTGTATACAAAACTTTTTACCGTTCACGCTATTATTGAAGTTTTTTCAACCTTTGACGGGAACATAAATATCAATAATTCAATAAAACTTTTTCTTTGTTTAAGGCTATGCACGATATCAGCGACCTACATTTTACCCTGCCACATCAGTTTTCTCTCTCTGGCGACATAATTAGGGGTGTCAATCGGGTCGGGTTCGGGTCAAACGGGTCGGGTCCAAGTCGGGTCGAGGCTAAAAATAATATACCCGAACCCGACCCTATTTGAACTCGGGTTAGTCGGGTTCGGGTCAAACGGGTCGGGTCCAAGTCGGATCGGGTCAAGTCGGTCCTATTTATAAAATTTTATTTGTTTTATTAAGAAATTTTGAATTTTTATTAACAAAATAAAAAAAAAAGAAAAAAAAGCTTAACTCGGGTCAGTCGGGTTGACCCGAACCCGAATAGGCAAAGTATATGAACCCGATACCCGACCCTATTTCAAATTCGGGTTAGTCGGGTTGACCCGACTGACCCGACTTCAATTTTGAACCCGATTAACCCGACCCGAATAAGCGGGTCGGGTACGGGTCGGGTCATGATTATTGACACCCCTAGACATAATGACGACTTTTTGTCACTATAACTCTATAAGGCGACTTTCATTTTTTTTCCAATTTTTTTAAAACTAAAATTAAATTTCATTAATAATAAAAACATTACATAATAAAATAAAAAAACATTACATAATTATTCAAATAACATAAAAACGTTACAATAAAACAACATAATTAAAATAGTTTCCAGATTATTAAAAACGATACATAGCTAAATTATTCTGATTCGTATTCTGAATCAGATTTCACCCCAAATTCCAACCTGAATAACTCATCATGAGCTTGTTCTTTCTTTGCTTCTTCTTCTAACATTTTAATTCTTTCCTCCAACTCTTTTTCAGCCCTTGCTTCTTCTTCTAACGTTTCTCTTAATGCTTCTTCATCAAGAAGTAGTTGCTGTTGCTCTTTCTCATTGAGATATCCATCACATATCTCATGTTCATCGGCTGATTTCTCGATCGTTGGAAATGAAGAAATGGGAGGCATGAGTGGTTTCTCGGGTGTTGGGGGATTGCTTTGGGTCGTTTTTTTATCCATAGCTGTTGGATTTTAAAATTTGAATACAGAATTTAAAATAATACTGAATTTAAAAACATTACATATTAAAAACATTACATAATAATAAAAAAACATTATTATTAAAAACAATACATAATTATTCAAATACATTAAAAAAACATTACATAAAAAAACATTACATAATAAAATAAAATACATTAAAAACTTAAACTAAACTTAATTATTACGTCGTTGGTTAAATGAAGGCATTTCAACTTCTGTCCAAGCTTCATGATTTTTTAAAATTCTCCAACACGTCTCCATTGTAAAGGGATGTCCGTACCCAGTTTCAAATTCGGCTAACGCATTTTGAAACAAAACGAGGTCAGAAGACCCGTTCTCGTCCATCTGTTGGACACTATCGTAAACAACACTAAACGCAACAACTTTAGGACGAATCAAAATTTTCCATTTGAGCGACGGTATCGTATCCTCGAATAGTCCCCCTCATTTCTTTCTCAAAGTTAGCAAAAACCTCCAACCAAAACCTTTTTTTCATGTCTCCGGTGTCGTAGTTCTCCATCGCCTTGCACAAAGCTGTACACAACGTGATCTTTTCTGTTGTTGTCCATGGTTGTAACGTCTTTGCCTTTCCACGGCGGTTTAAAGTGGAAGCCATTGTCTGTATAGAAATTAAAAGTATAAAAATAGAAGTGATTTGAATGTGTGTATAAAATGATGTAATGAGTTGGATATTTATAATGGTAAAGTATTTAAATTTTAAATTTTAAAAAGTTTTTTTTATTTAATCAAATATGGTGCCTTTTCTTGCTTAACGTACACACACGACGTTAGTCGTTGAAACGATCGACTCTCCCGGCGACCGAGCCACGACCAACGCTGCCACTAAAGTGGCGACCGACAAAGTCGCCAGTCGACCGAGTCAGTCGTGCCTCCATAGTGCACAGCCTAAAAAAAAGTAGTTTAATTTACAACCTAGTCATATAATAACATCAAAATATCAAATAACCTCTTATTTATTAGCTTTAGCACTAATGATTAACTAACAAAGGACACAAAACTCATGACGAACAAGCAAATTTGAACTAGAATAATCTTGCTAGGTAAATATACTCGTTGAAAACTTAGCATGCTACCGGTTTGCGCTAGAGTTGTTCGGATATAATTTGGTATGTGAGTTCCTCACCAACCTATAGGTTGTGGGTTCAAGCTTCGCTTGAGGCAAGTGTAAATTATATTGTGAGATGTGTGGTATATGTTGTGAAAAAAATTACCGTTCTAAAAAAAAGAGTTTTTCAGATACTAACATTTATATATTGTTAAAGTTTTTAAATCATCAAAAGTAAATTACGTAAGAAACATTTGTTACACCAAATAGATAATAACTAAAATATGTTACTATACTTTTGTTAGAAAAAAATATGTTGTATAGAATTTGATTTACAGCATAGTCAACAGGGGCGAAGTCAGGATTTTTAGTTAGGGGAAGCTGACAATGCTTAATGCAGAAAGTCATAATGATAAGGGGGCTCAATGTAAAAAACTAGTAGAAAAGCAACTTGCAATATAAATAATTAATGAATAAAATAGACTAATTAGGGGTGGCTCAGCACCCACTAGTCCCCCTACTAGCTCTGCCCTGATAGTCAAATATCGATATTGGGTTTTCATAAAATGTATGAATGGAGCAACGCCCTGCGCACGCCAAACATCGGATCCCACATTAGTGCGGAAATTCTTTTCGGTTTTTGGACTTTGATTTACCAATTTTTTTACTTTATACATTTTGTTTGTTTGTGTGTTTAGTTAGTGGGTGTGTCAACTAATGGACCACATTTTCTTCACAATTTTTTTCACATGGCTTTGAGCAACTTTTTCTTAGCGACTCTCATGTTTCTTAGACTTGCAATCCCATAATAAACTAAATTTTCATACTTTTAAGTAGTAATGGTTTTTTTGTTTTGGAAAAGATATGAATAATTGATATGTATTAGACTAAATGCCTGTTTTAGCAACATTAACAAAACGTAAATGGCTAACTGTAGATGGGTATTGTCGTTTTAGCATACATGATTGTGTAAACTTTTTTCATTTTAAGTGGTTGTTCTGATAACTCATAACAAAACTTTAGATATATAAACATAGAGATCGAAAATAGTTGTTTCCGTGCTGGTTGCGTGTCAATCGTATTTGATCTGGTTATATGTTTTGACAATGGTCTCAAGGTTCACAAAAGGTGTGAATCGGCGGGAAGATCATGATCTCGGGTGACTTTGGGTACCTGTAATTGTCCACCTCATAAGGAATAGCTCTGACAACTCTCTTGACCCATTCGTGCACCGACTAGAGTAGCTAGGAGCCGAGACTCGAACCCTTGATCTTTTATTCACAAAATATCTCCAATGGGCTCATAGGTTTTTCAGAAGTGGGTAACAACTTAGCCAAAACCTTTTAGTTTCAATGGGTACAAAACTACAAAATATCTCCAAGGTATTGTTATAAAAGCTTATTAATTAAAAAAACAAGTTGAAGTACGTACAAGTTTGTGTATCAAACGCATCCAAGTTGTTCAGTTTCTTCGTGCACATACCAAGAAGTTAGTTTTTCTTAGAGCACAGTCGATGTATTTTTTTTAGTTAACTAGTTACTCGTATTCGGAGTTTCTTTATGTTTTGGACCTTTTGGTGTTCTTCAATATCAGCCATTGCATTTTGGCTTTCTTTTTCCCCATTAACTACATAATGGGCCATTCTTTTTTCATTAAATTAGAAGCCCATCATCAAACAAACTACAAAACCATTGCCATAATTTGCAAAATTTATCAAGAACTTTCTAGACGTGCGCAAACGGTTAACCAGTTCGGTTCGGTTTCAGTCAAACAGGAACCTGTTTCGGTCAACGAACCAGTCGAAACCGGTTTGGGAAAAACCGGTTCCGGTTTCAAACCGGTTTGGGGTGCGGTTTTTGTCGAACCGGTTTGGAACCGGTTAACCACCCAAACAGGTTTTTTTTTTCTTCGTAGGTTTGTACGCTATAAACGGAATAAACTTCAACTTTTATTTAATAGAAAAACCCTAATACATCAGAAACGAAATACATTGGAAAGGAAATACAACACAATGCAAGGAAATTTAAAATACAACATCAACAACATAATGCAAGCGAATTAAAAATACAACATACTAATCGAAAATTAGTAATCATCTTCGGCTTCGCTGCTCACCATATAATCATACCGTGGTCCTCCCGGAGACATAGTGCCTTCGCTGCTAGGCATCTAGTGCAATTTCTTCATCGATAGTTGAATGGCTCATTTTGTTGCACCTCGTCATCAAAGACACCTTCTTCAAAGTCTAAGGGTGTTTCAAGAGGGCATTTGTCTTGTTTACGCTCTTTAGCGTCCAAGTGATCCTTCAAACACATGCACATCTCTAAAGACGCCGGAGTGAGTCTTGTTCTTCGGATTGACAAAACACTTCCACTTGACTGAAAATGGCGGATCAGAAGCTACGAATAATCTTGTACACTTATTAAACCATGGCCTATGCGGAGTAAAACGGGAACTTGTCCTTTTCTTTCCAAAAACCTCAAGAACATCAAAACTTGCAAACTCTTTGTGATGAAGACGTGTGACAAAATCCGAATTGACATATCACTCATATTCGCTAGACATTGTAGGATCCGTAGTCCTTGCCTTTTTTTTGTATGTGCTTTTAAACCGTTTAGCAAACGGCTATACTTATTTCCGCCACTCGCCTTCGATGAAGTAGCCTCACCACTTGTTTGAGATGATTGAGTTGGGTTACCATATTTTGCATAATAAAGATTATACAAACCTTCTAAAGATTCTTTAAAATAACTTTTAGACCTTTTAGGATGCAAAAGTAGTTAAAAAAACATCAAATCCGTACTTATCGACTGATAAGAAAGTCTACCCCGTTGACATTAAAACATGAATTTTAAAGCGGCTGCACAAGTAAGTTATCGGTGGCATGTGTTGAAGAATACTTCACTAAGTTTTTTTCTTCTCATTGTGTTATTCATACTTTACAATATACCCCCCTAAAGTTCATATTCGCTTAATACCCGTATCTCATTAAGAAAAATCTTTGAAGTAAACCAATAGAGATGTTGGGTATTAAACCCCCTAGTAAAATTTCTGTGTGCAGATTAAACACTTCAAGTAGATAGGTGTTAAAGATGAATAATAACCCAATTTTTCAGCCGTAAAATGATTACACCCTATTCTTATTGGCCAAAACGTCATGAAAATACGTCAAAGTATTTTGTTGTTTCAAACCACTTAGGAACATATGATAAGTGGAGTTCCATCATGTTGGAACGTCCCAATTTGGTCGTAAACAAGGTTTCTCTGCATCTTTACAGATTTTAACATAGCGTTGTCGGGTTCTGCACTTGATTTGAAATACTTTTAACATGTGTTAAAAGTACTCTCTTATTGCATCAATCGCGGGGACCCCTAAACCAGCTTGCACAACCAAGTTAATGATGTGTGCAACACAACGACTATGATAAAACCTACCCCCCATTGGTGGATCGTATTTTAATTTTAGTTTATCCATGGCAATGTTGTTGTTGCACAGCAATATCCAATGAATATGACATAACATTTTAATCTTCCAAGTAAAATGGTAAGGACTATTTATCAACATTTTAAACAATGCTCATCCGTGTGAGGAGACGAAAACTCTTCGAATGAAATGACCCGCTTCATCATTTGCCAAGTACCAGGTTCAATCCAATGTGCGGTAACACACATGTAAGAACCGGGCACCCCATGAGGAGCGGACCATACATCCGTTGTTAGGTTGACACAAGCATTTATGTTACCAAAACTATCAATTATTTCTTGTTTAGCCGCCAACCATAGTTTCATTGCATCACGTTTAAGAGTAGAGCGACTTACATGAGTGTATCTTGGTTGCATAGTGTTTTGGAACACCCTCGTTGTTTGCTCGTTGTCAAAGTGGTTGAACGGTAACGCTCGTTGAATCACCAAACCCGCGAATTGTTCACGAAGATAATCCGGATCGTACCTGAAAACACTCCCATCTCGAGCCATAGACGTTTGCCCCGCTTCCGAATTCTGGTTCTGCTGTGCCTTCTTTGCTTCACAATGCGGATGAGCTATATGATCCCTTAACGTCGTGTTGGAACTGACCGATAAGAAATGAAAGCAATGCTTGCATTGAGCTTTTTGCGAGTTGTCGGTCATTATGCAAAGGTTGTAGTCTTTCCAAATATTGGGGTTTCGATTGGTTGCTATGATTTCACGAATTGTAGTGCACTTAAGAACCAACACCGGTGCAGTTTAGGGCGGAACGGAGTTCACTTGCCATTGAAGGAAATTTTGGTTTGCTTGGATAATTTTTTTTGCTTAGGATTGTATTGTAAGTTGTGTGATTTGAACTACAACACAATACATGAATTTATAATCATTCAAAGTGGTAAATAACAAACATTACAGCTAAGAAAGTCAGAAAACGGGTCCCCCCACGTGTTAAAAGCTGAAGATTCGAAATTTGAAATTTTTTTGTAGGCTCCCGGACCGGTTCGGGTTGAAACCGGTTTGGGGAAACCGGTTTGATAAACCGGTGGTAAAACTGGTCGAAATAAAAAAAAACCCAAACCGGTTCCAAACCGCCGGTTTGGCCTCAAACCTAAACCGGTTTGGTCAAACCCGGTGTTGACCGGTTCGGTTTTTCGGTTTTTAAAACCGGATTTTTTTTTCACCCCTACATGTTTCACCCAAATGTATATAACAAGCAAAAGTACCCGCGCGTTGCTGCGGGACGGGTTATTTGTTTTTATGGTGGCTTAGCATAAGAACCCGCGTGTTGTGCGGGTTAATTTTTTTTTACCTTAGGGTAGGCGGATTTTTCGCGCTGTTTATTTAAGTTATTAAGTACTCACGGTGCTTGGTCAGTGTGTTATCATTATTTTATTTTTTATTTATTGTTGTCTGGGATTATATTTTTCGGTGCTCATGTTAATAGGTTTTTTTTATATTGGCTTATGTATTGGGTCTCATGGCGCGGGTATTTTTTGATCTGAATATAGTCAGTATTTTGTAATTTTTTTATTACGTTGTGCCGAACAAAATTTGTTTTTAATATTATTTTGTGCGGGTTTATTTTTTTTGGTCTCATGTTTTGTAGTGGTTTTTTTTGTATGGGCTTATGTGTTAGGCCTAATGGCGCGGGTATTTTTTAATCTGAATAAATCAGTACTTTTGTAATTTTCTTTTTTTATTTTGTGCCGAGTATTTTTTTATTGCGTATTTATATATAAAAAAATGGGCCGGCCCAAACTGGGAGCCCATTGGGCCGAACACTGTAGCAGATACAGTAAAATGATTAGTAACAGAAAGAATTTATTTTAAAATTATTAAGTACGCACGTTGCTGTAGGGTGTTATCTTTATTTTATTTTTTATTTATTTTGTGCGGGATTGTTTTTTTGGTCTCATGGTTAATAGTTTTTTTTTATATGGGCCTATGTATCGGGTCTCATGGCGCGGGTATTTTTTTATCTGAATAAAGTCAGTATTTTGTAAAAAAAATTATTATGTTGTGCCGAAATTTTTTTTGTTTTAATATTATTTTGTGCAGGTTTATTTTTTTTTTGTCTCATGTTTTATAGTGGTTTTGTATGTATGGGCTTATGTGTTGGGCCTCATGGCGCGGGTATTTTTGATCCGAATAAATCAGTACTTTTATAATTTTCTTTTTTTATTTTGTGCCGAGTATTTTTTTTTATTGCGTATTTATATATATAAAAAATTGGGCCGAACACTGAACCTTGAATCATAACAAAACAACAGTACATGAAAAATGGTTTACCTTAGAAGTTCAAGATAAAGATTCTTAAATATCAAAATTTGCTTCTGCCAGCTATATCATGATAACATGGGTTAATGACTCAAGGCTGTGAAATGGTGCGTTTTTTTCCTTTCAATACAAGGTTCAAATGGGAACGTCTGCATATATCGTCAAGCTCTTCTTTCTTGCCCTCTATCTCATCAATTTCAGCATCAGGATTTTCATCAAGCCACTCAGCTGCCATCTCAATCTGATGTTCTAAATCTTCTAAATCTTTTACACTAAGTCCCATACTTCTAAGCCTCAACCGGACATTATAATTCTTAATATTGGATTTTAACTTATAAATATAGTCATCTAACGCTTTTTGGGCCTTCACCTTGTTCACGTACGCTTCATCCTCTAACTTATACCTTTCAGCATCTTTAATCATCTTCTCAATATCCACTTTCGACAGGCTACAATTGTTAGTTATCTGGATTGATTTGTTCCTGCCGGTGGTAATTTCTCTAGCTGATACATTGAGGATCCCATTGGCATCTATCTCATAGCATACAATTGCCTTAACTACCCCCCGTGGAGCAGATGGAAGGTCGGACAGCGAAAACTCTCCCAATAAAAAATTTTCTTTCAACTTGGATCTCTCACCTTGATACACCGAAATAGTCATGGAAGTTTGATTATCGATCACGGTATGGAGCACTGCTTCCTTCTTGGTTGGTATAGGTGAATTCCGCGGAATCAATACATTCATAATATCTCCCAAAATGCCCACACCAAGAGACAAAGGAGTAACATCTACTAACTTAAGAGCCTGCAAAGCTTCATCACCCATTCCGCTTAAGTTTGCAGCTAAAATTCCAGCACCACAGGCAACAGACTCGTCAGGATTCATCCATTGGCTGAGTGATTTTCCATTGAACAGCTCCTTCAGCATGTCTTGTACCTTTGGTATCCTGGTCGATCCACCAACAAGAACCACGTCATCAATGCTATCCACCTTCATATTCAAATCACTTAAACAACTTTTTACAGTCTCAACACATTTCTCAAAAAGATCCATGTTAACCTCTTCAAACTTAGCTCGCGTAAACTTTGCAGAATAATCAATCCCGTTAAACAAACAATCAATATTTATCGTTGTCTGAGAAGCTGTTGATATAATTCTCTTTGCTTTCTCGCAATGAATCCTTAACCTACCCAAAGCTCTTAGGTTCTTACTAATATCTTCTTTGTGTTTCATCTTGATGTCTTGTACAAAATGATTCACCATTCTGTTATCAAAGTCTTCACCTCCCAAATGTGTGTCGCCACCTGTACCTTTAACCTCGATCACTCCATTGTCGTCAATTGTGAGAATGGAAACATCAAAAGTACCGCCACCCAAGTCAAAAACTAATACATTCGTATTGCCATCTATACTAGCTTTTTTATCAAGAGCATAAGCAATCGCAGCCGCTGTAGGTTCGTTAATCATACGAATAACTTCAAGTCCAGCAATCGTTGCAGCGTCCTTTGTTGACTGCCGTTGTGAATCATTAAAATAAGCAGGAACTGTGATCACAGCCTTATCAACCGTCGATCCAAGAAACGTTTCAGCAACCTCTTTCATCTTTAATAAAACCATGGAAGATATTTCTTCAGAAGTAAATTCCATCTCTTCACCCTTGTATGTGACTACAATCATTGGCTTGTCTTCCTTCCCAACCACGACTTTAAAAGGCCACAACATCATGTCTTCTTGTACAGTTTTGTCACTGGCTCTTCTTCCGATTAACCGCTTAACATCTGTTCAATAATTATAAATACGCACTTAACAATAAACTAAGTTCTTATGATTTTATATGAGTTTATCAAGTTTATATGGCAAAAACCTTGTAGGGATTTAATAGACTCGAGCTTTTATGAGTTTATCGAGTTCGAGCTCAAGCATATAAAATGTGATCTAAGTTATAACGAGCCGAGCTTGTGCTTATAACACCTTACCTAGCTAGCATTATCTTATGTGTAATGCAGGTGTTTGTATAAACACATATAAAAGTAGGCTCGCAAATGATGTTATCAGATTTTTCTTAGAAAGTTTAGACTTGTTATACATAGACATTAAACGAACAAAGTTGATTATTAACCCTAAAAAAATTTATCAAAATTTTCTAGCCGAGTTGATCTTGA
Organism: Tanacetum coccineum; assembly: GCA_026074375.1. NCBI lineage: Eukaryota > Viridiplantae > Streptophyta > Magnoliopsida > Asterales > Asteraceae > Tanacetum > Tanacetum coccineum. The sequence continues at coordinate 10,565 of BQNB010086385.1, read as the reverse complement.
ATTCTCCTAAACTCTAGCCTGCAGCATGTAATTAAAAAAGAGAGGTGACAAACCGAAGATGGTGTTGGCGGGGTTATAAGCAGCCTGATTTTTAGCAGCATCACCAACCAAACGTTCAGTCTCGTTGAAGGCGACATACGATGGAGTAGTCCTGTTTCCTTGATCGTTCACTATGATCTGAACGCGGTTGTGCTTCCAAGCAGCCACACATGAGTAGGTAGTTCCAAGATCGATACCAATGGCAGGGACTTTACCTCTTGTCGACATTCTTCAAGAGATTAAATTCTTATTAAAATTTCCAATACAAAGTTTTTTGAATGTTATCTCATAGGTGTATTATAAAAAATTCCCCATAGTTTTGATTCATTATTTATAATGGTATATATAATAAAAATCAAAACCCTAAAAACCTTAATGGACTTGGGCCACTATCTAATACATTCTAATATTCTTCCGCAGACTTTAAGCACGAAAGCAGGAACTGAAAAGGAAAACTGTTCAGTTATAAGAAAACAATAGAGCTAAAGATAAAAGCAAAGGAAAGATAGTTATCTTGACAAAAACTTTTATAGCAGTCAATCTAAACGAATCTGAAAAAGAGTGGACTTTTTTTCCTGCAAGAATTTGCTTAGCGATTTCGGTAGCATTTTCTTTAGAACTAAAAATTACAAATCAACAACCACTGATGACGTTAGCTAAGCTAACTCTAAGGTTGCGTTTAGTTGGAAAACATTTTCCATCATTTTCTGTTTCCTGTTTTGTAGGAAAAAGGAGGGGGTTTCCATCTCCACAAAACAATTGAAAATTTGGAAAACGCGTTTAGTTAAAGAAACATGTGTTTGTGTTTTTCATTTTACAAAACTAGAATACATGTTCAAGTGTTGTTGTTTCTATCTCAATTCTCTATTTACTTTTGTAATATTATAAAGACATATTCGAAACACAAAAATAGAGGCGGCAAAACGGGCGGGCGCGGGCATCAGGCAAAACGGGTACGGGCCAAAACGGGCTAAAACGGGCACTAATGGGACGCGTCGTGGTGGCTACGGTTGCAATTTCGGAATACTTTTCTTCGGAATTTAATTGCGAAGTTAATGGCGCTGAAAACATTAGTGAACTCTTAGCGGTTTAGGAGTTATCAGGTTTTTATGTTTAGATAATGGATAAGCGGCGACGGCTAGGCTTTGACATGGTGGCGGCTTAAGGTGGCCGCCCAGGTCCGGGGATCAGACCTAAAGATCACAAACCATGCTTATTGGGTAACTTGTCAAATTCCAACACAACCCTGTGATCAGTTGGAGTCTAGTGTACTGTGTAAGATCTTCAACCTCGACCTCTAGGATTTGAGACAAATAACTGAAACTCAGTTATTAGAAACCAATAAGATAGCCTTCACTCATTGACAGCATTAATTTTTGAGCTTTGCTATATCCTCCTACTTCTTATTCTTACTTATCCTCCTACACACACCAATATAAAATATGTTTTTTCTCCACATATTCTCTTCTGCCACATGTCAGCATCCTGTGAGTAGTAAGATAAGTAGGAACAAATAGTAGGAGGATATATCATTTCTCTTAATTTTTTTATAACCTTTAGTATAAACGTGTCTTAGTAGATATCTTTGGTTTGATTTATCTAAAATTGAGGTGTATACTGTAACATGAGGTAGAATTACCTTGCTGTAGCTAGATAAAAGAGTTTTAAGTTAACAGTTCCTAACAAGACCATAGATAGAACGCAGCAAATAATGCAGGCGTGTGTATTCATTCATAACAACACATGGCGCATAACTACATAATAACTTAATGTCTCGAGCGAAACATGGTACCTTCATTCATAACAAAACAGCAGTACATAAAAAATGGTTTACCATAGAAGTTCAAGATCAAGACTTCTTAGATATCAAAAGTTGCTTCTGCCAAATGATATAGGTTACGGCTGCCAAATGCTGCACTTTCAGATTTTCAATTCAAGGTTCAACTTGGTACGCCTGCATTTATCGTCAAGCTCTGCTTTCTTGGCTTCTATCTCATCAATTTCCGCATCAGAATTTTCATCAAGCCAGTCACTTACCGCTTCAAACTGATATTCTAAGTCTTCCAACTCGTTTACTGTAAGTCCCATTTTTCTAAGCTTCAACCGAACATCATAATTCTTAATCTTGGATTTTAACTTATATATATAGTCATCTAACGCTTTATGGGCCCTCACCTTCTTCACGTAAGCTTCATCCTCTAACTTATACCTTTCAGCATCTTTAATCATCTTCTCAATATCCACTTTCGACAGGCTACCATTGTTAGTTATCTGGATTGATTTGTTCCTGCCAGTGGTTATTTCTCTAGCTGATACGTTCAGGATCCCATTGACATCAATATCATAGCATACGGTTACCTTAACTACCCCCCGTGGAGCATATGGAAGGTCGGACAGCAAAAACTCTCCCAATAAACAATTTTCTTTCTGCTTGGATCTCTCACCTTGATACACCGCAATACGCATGGAAGTTTGATTATCACAAACGGTATGTAACTGTTTTTCCTTCTTGGTTGGTATAGGTGAATTCCGCGGAATCAATACACTCACAATTTTTCCAGAAACGCCCACACCAAGAGACAAAGGAGTAACATCTACTAGCTTAAGAGCCTGCAAAGCTTCATCACCCATTCCGCTTAAGTTTGCAGCTAAAATTCCAGCACCACAGGCAACAGACTCGTCAGGATTCATCCATTGGCTGAGTGATTTTCCATTGAACAGATCCTTTAGCATGTCTTGTACCTTTGGTATCCTGGTCGATCCACCAACAAGAACCACGTCATCAATGCTATCCACCTTCATATTCAAATCACTTAAACAACTTTTTACAGTCTCAACACATTTCTCAAAAAGATCCAGATTAACCTCTTCGAACTTAGCTCGGGTAAACTTTGCTGAATAATCAATCCCATTAAACAAACAATCAATATCTATTTTTGTCTGAAAAGCTGTTGATATAATTCTCTTTGCTCTCTCGCAATGAACCCTTAACCTACCCAAAGCTCTTAGGTTCTTACTAATATCTTCTTTGTGTTTCCTCTTGATGTCTTGTACAAAATGATTCACCATTCTGTTATCAAAGTCTTCACCTCCCAAATGCGTGTCGCCACTTGTAGCTTTAACCTTGATCGCTCCATTGTCATCAATTGTGAGAATGGAAACATCAAAAGTACCGCCACCCAAGTCAAAAACTAATACATTCGTTTTGCCATATATACTAGCTTTCGTATCAAGAGCATAAGCAATCGCAGCCGCTGTAGGTTCGTTAATCATACGAATAACTTCAAGTCCAGCAACCGTTGCAGCATCCTTTGTTGATTGCCGTTGTGAATCATTAAAATAAGCAGGAACTGTGATCACAGCCTTCTCAACAGTTGATCCAAGAAACGTTTCAGCAACCCCTTTCATCTTTAATAAAACCATGGAAGATATTTCTTCAGAAGTAAACTCCTTCTCTTGACCCTTGTACGTGACTAGAATCTTTGGCTTGTCTTCGTTCCTAATCACAACTTTGAAAGGCCACAACTTCATGTCTTCTTGGACATTCTCATCACTTGCTCTTCTTCCAATCAACCGCTTTACATCTGTCATAATGCAATTATGCATGTACAGCAAAAAAATAATTTACAAAAGCTAATTAATTGAATGCTTACCTATGGATTTTATCAAGTTCGATCAGGTGAGCTTTAAAATGATATTGTTGTAGAGAAAAGCTCTCTATCTAGAAACTCTTTCTAAATAAAGAATAATCCACTTGTTTCTCAAACAAGATCTATTTTTATTTCCATCTAATGGTTTTGATTTAAGTTTATTTTTATTTACTTAAAAAAACCCACTTTATCCTATTTTTTTAAAATTAAAAATTCTCACATCCGTTTATCGTTACGCAACGAAACATTACCTCGCGACGAGAATTAAATCATCTTTCTCTAGAGGGGCCCTTCTATAGACTTGCGAAAGAACTTTTTTTTCGATTATTTTTTTTTGTTCACGTCTGATATAAATCACATGTGATATTACGAAATCAATGTGATTTTCGGATCACAAATCACATGTGATTTTTTTCAGCGTGAGTGATTAAAATCTTCGAAAAATCAATAAAAAAAGTTCGTCTCGAAAGTATATAGAAGTAGACACTCTATGATAGATAAAAAACAATACCTCGTCGCCGATACTTTCGACGAACTTTGTTCCCGATTTTTTTTCTAATCACGTCTGAAAAATAATCTGATTTGGTGTCTTTGGTGATAAAATCACATGGTGAAATTTTCATTAAATCACGTGTGATTTGTTTTCAGACGTTACTGAAAAAAAAAGCGAAAAAGAAAAAAAGTCGTACGAAAAAGTATTATAGAAGTGACCTCCTTTATAAAAAGATAAGAGAATATAATATCGTCGGCGATATCTTTCGAGATTATTTTTTTTTTTCCTATTTTATTTTCAATCACGTCTGAAATAATCACATGTGATTTGTATCACGCATATCACATGTGATTTCTTAAAAATCCATGTGATTTTGTCAGACGTGATTGAAAAAGAAAAAAAAAAAAACTTAGTTCGTTCAAACGTCTATAAAAGTGTTCCCCTCTATAGAAAGATAATAAAAATACTCTGTCGCTGATGGTGGATTTTTGGCTCCTTTTAAACGATTTCTCGTTTGCTAGTTATTGTTGAGTTTAAGAAAAAAGTGTAAAAGTGGGTTTTTTTATTATGATAAAAATAATTTACAAAAGCTAATTAATTGACATGTACCCTATGAAATTTTATCAAGTTCGAGTGAGCTAAAATGATATTGTTAATATAATTTTTTTTGTTTTTTTCACTTGTTTCAATGTTCAAAAGTTTTCAAACTCATGTTCATGTTTTGTGGTACTGCTAAATTTAACATATGAAATAAGATTTTCTATGGAATACGAATTTATAAATACTTAAAATAAGTTTGGCCATAATGGTTCAGAACAAGAGCCGATTTGAATACTCTCTGAGTCAAGGTCGGATCTAAGCATGAAGGCTCATCGAGCCAAGCTTAGCGCAAAGTTCTTAAACCAATCTCAATTTCAGCTCGACTCATTTGCAACCCTATTAGCATGTGACTAAAAAAGTTAAAGGAGACAAACCGAAGATGGTGTTGGTGGGGTTATAAGCAGCTTGATTTTTAGCAGCATCACCAACCAAACGTTCAGTCTCGTTGAAGGTAACATACGATGGAGTAGTCCTGTTTCCTTGATCATTCACTATGATCTGAACGCTGTTGTGCTTCCAAGCAGCCACACAAGAGTAAGTAGTTCCAAGATCAATACCAATGGCTGGGACTTTACCTTTTGATGACATTCTATTCATTAAGAGAAAAAAAAATCAAAAGTTTAGTGAATGTTAAAATACAAAGATTATGGAATGTTATACCCTCTTAATTTATATATTTTAATTACCCTGTATTTCTCTGTGCATATACCAACCAAAGGTCACAAACCATACTTATTGGGTGACTTGTCGAATTCCAACACAATGAAAAATGTACATTGCCCTTTAGGAACCTGTGACCATTTTAGGTCTAGTGTAACAACTTCAGCCTCGATCTCTATGCAATATATACAAGTTTGTGGTAATTGGAAACTCTAGTATTATTATAGGACATTATGTAGAGGACAAGAACAAATAACATTATACAATAATACGGAGTATAATTTTGTGGTTGCATTTCAAATATAAGCCAACTGTGGCAGGTTTTGACAGAACATAAACTGATCAGGGTTTGGGTTTATCTTACTTACGCATTTGAAATTAGAGTTACAAGTTATAAATTCAGTTACCAGCGTTGTGTTACTGTTATGAAGGTTATAAACGATCCAAGAACTCTGCGCTAAATTAAATTTGGTCTCTAGTGCATCAACTTTTAGCAATATAATGGATATGATCAACTGATCGAATACCGGATTATGATGCTTTGATATAATCTAAAAAGAAACGAATTTGCTTGTATCTAGTTTCAAATCACTCAACTTGGAAAATGCAATGTATACTAATCTTACCTAAATATTTATCTTTAGTTGGTTTGTTCCGATTCATTGGTTGCAAACAAGGCTTCATATGATTTGTATATTTTCAAATTTTGAATCTAAACTAGTAACATGTATCATGCACCGATATAATCAACAAGTGGTTCCGATTAGTTTGGTTTGTTTATATTCATTGGTTGAAACTCAAAAGTTTCACTAATTGATTTTTTTTTCTTTTTGGAAAAAGCAATTTTATGGAAACTCAAAAGTTTCACTATTCGAAATTGAACTAGCATAAATTAGTACGTATTATTTATGAGGGGTATTTTGCGGGTAAGAGAAGTACAAATTATCAAGACAGCAAAATCATAAAAACAACCCAAATGAACCATATATATTTGACACATATAACGTAAAATAGGATAAACAATATGTTTGCAACAAGAATGTCATGATTTGTTTTTCAGCATCAAAGAAACAAGACAAGCCAACACATATTTAAGTATAAACAGGTGGCGGTGGGCTCAATTCAGGTGGAATCATGCCGTGATGCATGTTCCCTTGTGGCGTTGGTGGCGTTCTTGGATCATAACGTTCGGTTCTGTATTCCCCACTTTGATCTGCATTATTTACCTCAACATCGTTACCATGGTAACAATAAAATAAACCCATGACTATATGCAATCGAGATCTCAATCATATATTTAACAAACTTATAAACGAAATCCTAAAAGTAATACGTATATTATAATTATTGGACATAACATGGCTTTGGGAGACCATAACCACTAACTTGCACTCAAACAATCCACCATAGGCCTACAACACATGTCCAAACAGCGTTGATTAGACACGTGAAATAGGCCTAGAGTGCATAGTCTTGCGGCCTTGTTCAAAACAAGCTTAGCACGCTCGCACATATATAGAAAAGACCCGCCACAATCATTTTTACGCCATTATAACTAGGATAAATCATGACATGATGAAAATCAAAACAAACCTGCGGAAATCAAAACCAGCTGCATAACAAAGATAGCAGCAACTAAGATCATGATGATGGAAACATTTCTTATATTAAGGGAGGCCATGGAAACAAAATTGAACTTCTTAAATCTTGAAAAATGATTCAACGGTCTTTTAAAGTACTAAAGTCAACTAAAACATAAAACCACTTGTTATTATTTTCATCAAATATTACATTTAAATAACCAATATCTTAATATTTATTCTAGAAAATCAAAACTGTCTAGGTTTATACTCATTTAATAATTAAGATTCCTTCATGAATTACTTTTATGTATTGTAGCACAAATTTTTTAAATGAACCAAATGATATTTGGTCTAGTGGTACAGAAATGGTCGATTATGTTATGTGTTCAAGTCTCGTTTATGATATGTACGAAGGATTAAATTATATATAAGTGTATGAGGTAGTACAGTATTATTTAGGAGATTAGATTGGATACCATCGCACTAAATATTTAGTGCCATGTTATTTTTCCGGACCTACAATAGTTTATAGTTTTTGGTCTCAAAAACACGTATTGATATACATGTGAAATGTGATCCCCTCTACGAGGACAAATGTTTAGTGAGTGGGAATGCCGGCTTCTTGGTCAAGTGAACACGCATTTTATAATAGTTTTGGTATACGTCAAATTTAACATATAAGTGGTGTTCACACGGATGACTAATATATGAACTAGATGATTCCGATTTTTAAAGAGGTTGTTTGTGATCATTGAAATAGATTAAATAGCTAATTACCTCTGAGAAAAGTTCTATGTAGAACACTATCTAATCAAAGAACAATCCACTTCATCTCAACCATCCATTTTATTTTCATCTAATGGTTTAGATTAATTTTTATTTTTATTTAATTAAAAAACCCACTTTCATCATATTTTTTTAAAATTAAATATCTCACAAACCGTTAATCGTTACGCAAAACGAAACATACCATCGCGACGAGAATTAAATCATCTTTCTATAGAGGGGCACTTCTATATACTTTCGAAGAACTTTTTTTTCGATTATTTTTTTGATTCACGTCTGAAAAAATCACATGTGATTTTACGAAATCACATGTGATTTTGATACAAATCACATGTGATTTTTTCAGACGTGAGTGAAAAAAAAATTCGGAAAAAAAGTTCGTCGAAAGTATATAGAAGTGCACTCTATAGAAAGATAAAAAAAATACTCGTCGCGATACTTTCGACGAACTTTTTTCCCGATTTTTTTTCAATCACGTCTGAAAAAATCGCATGTGATTTGTGATACAAATCACATGTGATTTCATTAAATCACGTGTGATTTTTTCAGACGTTACTGAAAAAAAAATCGAAAAAAAAGTCGTCGAAAGTATATAGAAGTGCCCCTTTATAAAAAGATAAAAAAAATACTCGTCGCGATACTTTCGACGATCTTTTTTTCCCATTTTTTTTCAATCACGTCTGAAAAAATCACATGTGATTTGTATCACAATCACATGTGATTTCTTAAAATCACATGTGATTTTGTCAGACGTGATTGAAAAAAAAAAAAAATTTAAGTGCCCCTCTATAGAAAGATAAAAAAATACTCGTCGCGATGGTGTATTTTTTGTCGTTTAACGATTTATCGTTTGCTAGATATTTGAGTTTTAAGAAAAAGGTGGAAAGTGGGTTTTTTTATTATGATGAAAAAATGAGTGGTTAGGATTCACCCATTTGTTTTTTAAGATGACCATGTTCTTTATGGATCTCACCTCAATTAGCTCTTATATGCTCAGATTATTATATAAGGGTCCGTTTGGTTGGTAGGGTTTATTGCGGGTTTGGGCTAAAAGGTGAAAATTAGCCGTTTGGTTGTGAAGATGAGATTTAGATTCACATTTTAATCCTCAACAGTAAGGGGCCGTTAGGTTTACAATTTTTAAATCCCTCAAATTAAAAGTAGGGGTATTTTAAATTATGATACGTTTTAAAATTAGGAACTAAAATCTCATCAACCAAAAGATTCATGTGAAAAGATTGCAATGCAAATAGTGGTGAAAGACAAAATGGTCCCTCGTCAACTAGACAAAGCACCGGTGAACAAAATAAGAAAATAATATAAATTGGAAGGGTACTTGTGTCTATTTTAGATATACAAAGTTTTTGGCCCCACTGTTTTTTAAATGCTTCTCTAATGAAATGAATTTATAAACCACCACTTGCAAGCTTTAAATATCAAAACCACCTCTCTTAAATTTTTACTAAACACATTATTTTGATGAGTTTCAAATTAAAAAACACTAAAATCTAGGGATGAGCATATAGACCCGAATCCCGGTACCGAACCGGAACCGTACCGGTTCCGTACTGAAACGGTACCGAATCCCGGTATACGGTACGGGACCGGTACCATGATTCGAGTAAAAAAAAATCGGGACCACTAGTTCGGTACGGGACCGGTACCAAATCGGGAAATTACCAAAAAAACGGGAAAAATCATCGATTTCCCGGTACCGGTACCGTACCGGTACCGGTACCGGTACCCGAATCCCGTTCGGTACGGTACCGGTACCACTAATTTATGCTCGGGAAAAAAATCGGTACCACTAATTCGGTACGGTACCGGTACGGGACCGGTACCGTGCTCATCCCTACTCAAATCCCATGAATTTAGCCCAACCAAACAGCCCTTAAAGGTTTTTTAAAAGATGGATAATATGTCTGGTTTACAAGGTGGACCCATGTTTTGTTTTTTCTATTTTTATTTTTTTGTCTTTTTTTTTATGTATTATAAAGCCTTAAAAATGTACTTTTCATTTACTAATTTTTATTTATTTCACTTTTTTATTTTACACAGATAAATTTTAATTTATATTTTAATATATAATATATTTTTAAATATTATTTTCTCTCTCTTACATCCAAATCAAATTCAAATCTAAATTCAAATCCAAATCCTAATCATAAACTCATCTACAAATCAAACGGGCTCTAAGTTTATTATAGTTATTTGGTCCAAAATCAATTTTAAGTAGCTAATGGGTGATGCAATTGGTATCACTTCTAGCCTATTTTTATTACTTATTATCATGACAGAATTTGTTTTTTTTTTATCATTTTATGTTTTATATTCTTTATTTTGTTCCATTTTTTTTGTCTTTTGATAATCTTTTGTCTTGTCAAACATTATATTTTGTATTTCTTATCTTCAGTTATGTAGTTTTATAATAAAAAAAAATTTATGAAAGAAGAAGAAAAAGTAAAGGAAGAGATATTAATATATATATATCAAAATTCGCATGAAAGGTTGTCGTTTTGACAACGGCCTAACAAACCGGCCCAAAATAAAAAAGAAAACAATTATGGCAGTCTAAATTAGAGATAAAAAAGAAAATTTACAAAACGTACCCTCAACTTTTAACTATTTACGACTTTTTAATATAATAAATTTTATTTATCAAATATATAACACATATATACCGATTTATTCAGATAAAAAAATACCCCCGAAAAGATCTTCGCATTGCGAACAAAAAGAGCCCAATATTGCAAC
>BQNB010086384.1:16192-28204 GCA_026074375.1 Tanacetum coccineum | reverse complement strand
GCTTGCTATGTGCTTGTGTGTTATGTGATTTTTAGTCGAGTGGTCGTACGTTGTACGAGCTAGAGGCGGCATTGTGAAATGACGTCCGATCGTGGGTAACGCGTACCCAGATTTTTAGCCCCCCGTTGAAAGACACGGATAAGGGTCCTCGACGCTCGTTGAAAGACACGAGACGGAGTCGGGACGGATGGAACCCGGGCCGGTGATGATCGTGCTTGGAGCACCGTGAAAAATGCTCAGGGTTTGATAATATAAGCAAACTTGACCATTTGATAGGGGATGGAACCATGGCTATAAAGCCCATGAGCACCCCGTGATATTAAAAAACTCTTTTTGGGGATGGAACCATGGCTATAAAGCCCATGAGCATCCTGTGATGTTAAAAATCTCTTTTTGGGTATGGATCCACGTGTGAACACCCTACAATGATAAAAATCTATTTGGATATGCATCTATGGCTTTCAGGCCCGTGAACATCCTGTATCTTTGGCTGGACTTAGCTGGCAATTGTTGTTAATCATGGCTTGGCTATTTAGCAAGCATGAGTTAATGTAATTGAACTGATTGATAGGCATGGCTTGGCTATTTAGCAAGCATGGTTTGGCTATTTAACAAGCATGTCGTTATGTGATTATAGGTGCTTAATGATAAGTACCTTGTTTCGATTAATGTCGTAGTGCTTTCGATAGATTTATGTATACTCCGAGTGATTACCGCTTCAATGCGCTTTCTTTCAATTTGCATGGCTTGACGGTTAGCGAGCATGCAACTATGTGATTACATACGCTTAATGATAAGCGCCTTGTTTTGAATAATGTCGTAACGCATTCGATGGAGTTATGTTCACTCCAGAAAATTTTTATAATGACGCGATCCCTTTTAGCAAGACCCGTTGATCGATATGTGTTTTGATTTGATCGGTGTGATCACCGATGATTTTTGAATTGATTTTCGCTTCGAAAACTTCCAAGTGTGCCGAGGTCGTATGACCATAATGTGAGAACGTGTGAATTCATTCGAGGATGACATCTTTCATTCATCGCAAGTGAAATTAGGACGAATAAAGCGATTAAAGCGCCGGGATGTCACTTCCTAAAGGAGGGGAGAATGTGACAACCGTCAATTTTCAGAACTTAAAATGACTATTTCACCCTTTGACTTTTCGAGTTTAACTTGACTTTAGACCGTTTGACCTTTTATCGTCATATAAAAAGAATTACCGCATAACTAATCAAATTTCGGAACTTATTTTAAAAATAAATCATAATTATTATTACATAATTTTCATTATAAAATTTGATTTTTCAAATTTATCTGGCGAGAATAATGCGTATCGATACGATACCAATTATCTCAAATTTAATTATCAAAATTTATTTAATAAAAATAATTAATAAACTAATTAGCATTTTATTTAAAAACGTTTATTATAAACGTGAATATTCGTTGTTAACAATTTAATTTACGAATAAAGTATACCCGTGATATCAGAGTCTAGAATAAACAAAGCAAACATTTTAAATGAACGTTACAAAATATTTATGAAATATGGTCGTGTAAATACTCGTTTTTATAGGAAAAATGATTTTGAAAATAATGGCGCAAGTTTCTTGTTTTAAATCATCCGTTAAGTACCCCAAACGAGTCCCGAATCATTATTTTATAAAACCATACGAAGTAATTACAAAACCTACCCTTAACTATATTAAACTTTACATTTTTATTAAAACTCACATATATAAACAAAAACTATAACAAATTTTCTCATTTTATATCAAAACAAAACACACACTCAACCCTAACCACCTCTTCTCTCTCTCACAAAATTTCCGGCGCCCCCTTATATTTTCCGGCCATCGGAATTTTTTTTTCCGGCGAGAGCGCCGCACCTTTCCCCCTCCTCCAGCCGACGCGCGACAGCCCGATCTATACCCTACAGCCGCCACCGCCGGAAAACCTTTCCGGCGGATTTTTCTGACAAACCTCCACCGTACTCTCCAGCCGTTCCAGCCTTCTCCCCCGCCTCTCCTACGCACCACCGCCGGCACCACAACAACAGCGGCGGCCTTACTAGCCGCTGCCGTTGCCGTGGCGGGCTGTGGGTGGCGGATCAGCCACCACAGCCGGCGGAACACTTATAAAACCCTTTGCAAACCTTGTTTTTCTTGCCTATTATTCCATGCATGGAGGTTACATCGATTGTAAAATGAAATAAATAAGTCGGGTAGTTGATTTGGTGTCGAATAGGGGCTGTCCGTCGCCAAACCACCATCGTGGTGGCGGTCAGATGACGGTACAGCCACCACAGCCGCACCATGTGGTGTCGGGCTGTGGCGGCGCAACCCCTCGGGGGTGCCTCGCTGTGCTCAGCCGCTTGATGCCACCGCTGTGGCGGAGGCCGAGCCTGCTGTGGCCACCACAGCCACCACAGCCGGACCATGGTGGTGTCGGGCTTGTGGTGGTGATTCCCCCTTTTTGTTAATTTTATTTCTTATAATTTATTTTTGGTCATTTATTGATTTTTCCAATGTGAAATCGTGGTTAAAAAGGGCGTTTGGAAAAAAAAGTGACAAACAAAATGAGTTTTTAATAGTTGACCTTGTGTTCTCGAAAAAAAAAAAATTAATGAAATAAAATAATAATAAAATATAAAATAATAAATAAATAAATATTTCTTCCTATTCCTATGTCAAATATTTACTTTTATTTTCATTCAAAGGATATGTTCAAAAAGCTTTTAATCATCATACATGTGTGTGGTATAATCGAAAAGTTTTCTTTTGACGAGGAACGGATGAGTACTTGCGCTTGGTCCTCAATGAGCATAAGCCAAGCGAACTATGCTTAATTCAGGAAGAGCCACGCTGTTTCGGATTAGTCGTACGCCTTTAAACTAGTGGAATTTGGATAAAACCGTTTGGGTGAAACACCCAAATGGTGGATCCTTAAGCAAGTAAACCTATTCGATTCGATGTTTGTAAAAACAAGTCCGAATTATATGCGTTCCTGTGAAATAATTTCATATTCTTTTGGTGTTGTGACCTAGAAAGTCACCTTATAGAATAATTCTATAGAAATATATCCGCATGTCCACGTGTAATCTTGATAAATCCCTTCAAATCACTGTTTGTTTGATGAAGTAACAAAAATAAACCGTGATACCGGACACTGAGAAGGAATCTAAACGAGATAAAAGACGCCAAGTGGATAAAGAAGCCGAGTTCAATTAACTACGAGACCCAATGAAAAAGATTACTCCTACATCAACTATATCATACATTATTCTTTCTTTCATTTATTCCTATATGTCGAAACGACGTCCGTAGATGAAAGTTTCTTTTATGTCAAACTGTGAATCATTCCTGTTGAATAAGCCGTAATCGTAAAGAAAACATCTACCCCCGAAATATATGTGTTCGGTCATCTAATGTTACGAATGAATCCTACACAAGCTCGAGTTGTGATCAAGGTGTTTGAATTTGTTCATGTTCCTGCCGTGTTAACTCGAATACAACGTAAGTTATGACATGGATACCATACGATTAAAAAAAATGTTTTCCCCAAAACACAAGTGTTGTCTTACAGGAGATCTTCGTCGCTAGAAGCCCAAGCAACATGGGTCGGATCCATACCGAACGATAATGTTGTCGCCGTCATCATTTTTCCTTAGGGATAAAAGGTACGCGATGGACAGTTGGAGTTTGCCGACAATCGTGGCGGTAAGATGTAAAAGAACCAATCCCGATTAGCGTCAAAGTTTATTCAGTTTAGGAATCCTTGTGCATGACTTGATCCGCAGAGATCATCGATGGTGTCACTGGTGCGGAATAGCCAAAGTTTGAAAATTATGTGCAAAACTTTGCTTGTTATGTTTTCTGTGATATGTGATTTAAGTTGAGTGGATCTTAATGGATGGTGCGAGACGAGTCGACATAGTGAAAGACGTTCTATGCGTGAGATAAATCCGCTTACCCTAAATTTAGCCCCCCCGTTGAAAGACACGGAAAGGGACATCGACGCAACGAATGAAGAGATACGAAGACGGAGTCGGGGTAAGGGAGGTGTTCGCGATTGGTGTGCTAGCTCGATAAATATCCACTGATTGAACCCAGTCGGTAACGATCGTGCCTGGATCACCTGTGAAGAATGCCTCAGGGTTATTGTATAATATAGCAAACTTTGACCATTAAGATATGGTATGGAACCATGGCTATAAAGTCCATGAGCAACCCTGTGCAAAATAAAAAATCTCTAATTTGGGTAGTATCCGGCCGAGTGAACACCCTACAATTATAAAAATCTTTTTGGATATTCATACAATGTTTATCCAGGCCCGTGACCATCCTATACCTTTAAAAACTTTTTCTTGGCTAGCCTAGCCGGAATAAATGCCGAGAACTGTTGTTAAACATGTGCTTTGGCTATTAGCAAGCATGATTAACGGTGATTGAACTGATTGATAGGCATGTTTGGCTATTAAACAAGCTAGTTGTGTATGTGAATTAAATTGCTTAAAGATAAGTGCCCTTTGTCTCGATTAATGTCGATGTGCTTTCGATAATTTTATGTATACTCCTGAGTGATTACCGCATCGAAGCGCTATCTTTCAATTTCAAGCTTTGACGGTTAGCGAGCATGCAACTATGTGTTACATACTCTTAATGATAAGCGCGCCTTGTTTTGAATAAATGTCGTCACGCATACGGAAATTGGGAGTTATGGATTCACTTACCATCCAGAAAATTTTTATAATGACTGCGATCCCTTTTAGCAAGACCCTTGATCCGATATGTGTTTTTGATTTGAACTGATGTGATCACCTATGGATTTTTGAATTGATTTTCGCTACAAAGAATTCGCAAGTCGTGGCCGAGTCGTATGACCAAAAAGTAGAACGTTTGAAATCATTCGAGGAAGACATCTTTCATACAACCAAGTGAAATATGGACGAATAAAGCGATTAAAAAGCGCCGGACAGTCAACTTGTCCTAAAGGAGGGGAGAATGTGACAACGTACAATTTTCAGAACTAAAATGACTATTTCACAACCATTTTTACTTTGTCGGAGATTAACATGACTTATAGACCGATAGACCTTTTATCGTCAAATAAAAAAGAATTACCCCGCATAACTAATTCAAATTTCGGACTATTTTATAAATAAATCATCATAATTATTACATAATTTCATTGAAAAAATTTGATTTTCCAAATTTATATCTGGCGAGCATAATGCGTATCGATACAAACCAAAATTATCACAAATTAAATTATACAAATTTATATAAATAAAAAATAATTTAAATAAACTAAAAATCGAATTTATTTAAAAAAACTTTTATTATAAACGTGAATATTCGTTGTTAAACAATTTAATTTACAAAAAGTATAACCCGATGATATCAGAGTCTAGAATTACAAACAAACAAATTAAATGAACGTTACAAGAATATTAATGAAATATGGTCGTGTAAATACTCGTTTAATTAAAGAAAAATGATATAGAAAATAATGGCGCAAGTTATTCATGTTTTAAAAATCATCCGTTAAGTACACCAAACAGACCCGAATCAAATATTTTAATAAAACCGTACTAAGTAAATACAAAACCTACTCATGACTATATTAAACTTACATTATATTATAAAACTTTCAACATAAATAAACAAAAAACTATAACAAATTTTCTCATTTAATACAAACAAAACACACACTCAATCCTAACCCCTCTTCCTGCCTCTTCTCCACAAAATACCTCCCCCTTCCGAGTTCGTGCGGCCCCCTTATATTTTCCCGGCCATACGGGGAATTTTTTTCCCGTGCGAGAGCGCCGTCACCTTTTCCCCCTCCTCCAGCCGACGCCGAGCAGCCCGATCTATAACCGGCTATCAATACAATCCCGCCGAACCACAAACCCCGGTCCGAAAAACCATTTCCGGTCGGATTTGTTCCGACAAACCACTCACCGTACGACTCACCATATCCTTACATGTATGAGTTTTATTGGGAACAATCAGCCGTCCCAAAAAAAGCCCTTCTCCTCCCTCGCCTCTCCAACGCACGCACCCCACACCGCCGCACCACAACAACAAGGCGGGGCGGCCTATACTAGACCGCTGCCGTTAGCCGTGTCGGGCAGTGGAGGCGGATCAGCCACCACAGCCGGCGGAAACAACTTATAAAAAACCCTTTTTGTCAAACCTTGTATTTTCCTATGCCTAATAATTCCATGCATCGATGATACCATCCGATTGTAAAATGAAATAAATAAGTCGGGCGTAGTTGAATTTGGTGGTCGAATAGGGCTGACAGTCGCCAAACCACCATCGATGGTTGGGCGTCAGATGACGGTACCGCCTCCACAACACAACAGCCGCACCATGTTGTTGTCGTTGCCAGGGCGGCTCAACCCCTCGTGGTGCCTCGCTGTGCCTCAGAGCCCACTTGATGCCACCGTGGCAGGTGGCGGAGGCCGAGCCTGCTGGTGGCACCACAGCCAAGGCCACAAGCCGACATGGTGGTGTCCGGGCTTGAGAGGTGAGGTTATTCCCCCTTTTTGTTAAATTTTTTATGCTAATATATATTATTTTTGTCCATTTATTGATTTTTTTCCAATGATGAAATCGTGGTTAAAAAGGGCGTTTTTGATATAGTATGTGAATTCCGCCGATATAGTGCGATTTGAGGTTATAACATATAATTGTTATTTTTGTAACTTGGATATTAAAAATTTTGAGACAAGAAATTATCTGTTGCATTGATTAATAAAATTGGGAAAAATATGTAGTTTTAGTATACCATGTAAACTTGTATAAAACGCAAGGATCATCCGAATTTTATTTACAATATATATACAAGTCGATTTCCACTTAAAACATACATTATAAAATAAACCCGATAAAAATGACATAATTAATAATACGTTAAATATTATAATTATAAATAATAAAAAAACCCGTTAAAAAATAGATTAATTAACTTATAAAAAATAATTTTATAAATTCACTCCTTAAAGATTAATTAAAACTTTTGTAAAAGTTTTAAAGACATTACTTATCTTAAAATTATAACCTTAAAACGTACATATACGTTTATTAAAGAAATCTGTAATGTGTCATTTAATAATTTTCCAAACACGTGTTGGATAATACTATTTTAATTAATATCTCACATTTATTATACATAACACTTACAAAGAAGTATGTTAAACCTTTAAATAATGCACTTTCGAATGGTTGCCTTGGTTATATAATTCCCGACATGAATTATACCGCGTCCGTTTTCCATACGATATAAATAACGATACTTTGATTTAAACATTTTGTTTCTTTTAATTTGGCCAACGACGAAAATTTTATAATATGAAATTTGAGGATCTTTTTAATAGAAAGTCTTGTCGATGTAAACTAACCATCAGAAAAACCCCAAAACTAATACCTCCCTACAGAATAGAGCAACAAAAACCGATAGGATTAAATGCAACTTCTTGATCGCGGACAAGATGTTCATTAGACGCCACGTGGAAAGTTAGATTATATCGAATTAATTCCTTTCGGAGCAAGTGAGTTTCATAGCCTCAGCAATTATTTACAAAATAATAAGTATTTAAAAAACCCCTCGAGGGAAGATACATCTTGATTTAGAAAAACTAACACAGTGATTTTATTATGAGAACGTTGCTATTGGAGTGTATTGTTGTGGCCCTTCCTTCATGAACCGCATCACCGCTAACCGGTTTAGCTAAGGCAATAATAATAGATCTAGTTCGGCCTAAAACGCCCTGACCGGAATGTGAGTTTCCTTGTCGATGGCTACGGAGACCTAATAGTATTTAGTATTGGTGATGTATATTAACTCCGGATGGGCACATTAAGGATCTTTTTTTTGTGGCTCTAGTTCATCGTTGTTGATTTTCTATGATACTAAATGTTTTGCAATGGCTTGGTTTTCAAAAGGATTGTTTAAAACTCAAATGAATTCCCTTCAAAATTATCGTTGATTCTTTGAACATGTTTATCTCAGTATATGCTTCTGAGCTGTGATGGGATGGAATGCGGATAACGAAGACGGACATTGGTGAAACTTTGCACATATGAAAAAATGTTTTCTTATTAAAGAAACTTGTAAACCATGTTTTGGATTATTTTTGAAAATGATTTTTATAAAGTTAATTGGGACAATGTAACTCAGAACTCTTTTAATAAAAATTGAAGTGTCCGATTACCGTGTAGCTCGTGAGCTTATATTATGAAGTAGCACCCCAATGTTGTATTCTGCTGCGTTGTAAATTTGAGGGTGTTACATACTGATCGTTTGAGATTTTTCTGAAGTATTTCCTGAGGACTTGCCGGGTCTTCCACCGACTCGACAAGTGGAATTCCAAATCGATTTGATCCTGGTGCTGCACCTGTAGCACGGGCACCTTATCAATCGGCCCCGTCCGAAATGAAAGAATTGTCAGACCAACTGAAGGAGCTATCCGACAAAGGCTTTATAAGGCCCAGTTCCTCACCTTGGGGAGCTTCGGTCTTGTTTATCAAGAAGAAGGATGGATCGTTTCGAATGTACATCGACTACCGAGAGGTGAATAAGCTAACGGTAATGAATCGTTATCCACTCCCAAGGATCGATGATTTATTCTATCAACTACAAGGATCCAGTGTTTATTCTAAGATAGACTTGCGATCAGGTTATCACCAGCTTCGAGTACGTGAGGAAGATATTCCGAAGACGGCATTCAAAACTCGCTATGGTCATTACGAGTTCTATGTTATGCCATTTGGCTTGACGAACGCACTGGCGATGTTTATGGATCTCATGAATTGGGTGTGCAAGCCATATTTAGATAAGTTCATGATTGTCTTTATTGATGATATCCTCATCTACTCCAAGAACAAGAAGGAATACGAAAAACATCTTAAGGCAATTTTGGAATTGCTTAAGAAAGAGTAGTTGTACGCTAAATTCTCTAAATGTGAATTTTGGCTTCCCAAGGTACAATTTCTCAGTCACGTGATTGATAGTCAAGGCATTCACGTGGATCTGGCCAAGATTGAATCCATAAAAGATTGGGCATCTCCTAAAACGCCAATGGAGATTCGACAATTTTTAGGTCTTGCTGGGTATTACTGAAGATTCATCAAAGGATTTTCAAAGATCGCCAAACCAATGACCAAGCTTACTCAGAAAGGAGTTAAGTTTGATTGGGGTGACAAGGCAGAAGCAGCGTTTCAACTAGCGGTTTCAAAATATTGAAACAGAAGTTGTGTAGGGCACCATTATGGCTTTTTTACATAAAGGAAGCGAAGATTTTATAGTTATGTACTGCGAATCAACCTTCTATTGTGATGCTTCGTATAAAGGATTGGGTGTTGTATTAATGCAAAGAGAGAAGGTGATTGCTTATGCATCACGCCAATAGAAGATTCATGAGAAGAACTATACGACTCATGATTTGGAACTTGGAGCAGTAGTGTTTGCTTTAAAAATCTAGAGACACTATCTATATGGAACCAAGTGTACGATGTTCACATATCACAAGAGTTTACAACACATTCTTGATCAAAAGGAGTTGAACATGAGACAACGTCGTTGGTTAGAATTGCTAAGCGATTATGATTGTGAAATACGTTACTACTCGGGGAAAGCAAACGTAGTGGCCGATGCCTTAAGCCATAAAGAATGGAATAAGCCATTACGGGTTCGGGCCTTAGTCATGACTATTGGTTTGAATCTCCCCAAACAAATTCTGGAAGCTCAAATAGAGGTACAAAAACCAGAGAACATCAAGAATGAATACGTAGGAGGTATGATCAGGAAGGATATACCAAAGGAGAAGTTAGAACCCTACACGGATGGAACTATATCCTTAAATAGCAGGAGTTGGTTGCCATGTTATGGTGATTTGAGGACTGTGATCATTCACGAGTCCCACAAGTCAAAATACTCTATCTATCCGGGTTCTGACAAGATGTATCAGGATATGAAAATGCTATATTGGTGGCCCAATATGAAGACCGACATCACCACCTATGTTTACAAATGTTTGACATGTGCGAAGGTCAAGGCTGAACGCCAAAGGCCATCGGGTTTGTTGGTGCAACCCAAGATACCTTAATGGAAGTGGGATAATATCATAATGGATTTTATCACGAAGCTACCTTAGTCGTCACAAGGTTATGACACCATTTAGGTGATTGTTGACCGACTTACTAAATCCGCAATCTTCGTACCAATAAGGGAAACTGATCCCATGGAAAAGCTGGCAAGAATGTACGTAAAAGAGGTAGTTATGAGGCACGAAATACCTGTCTTAATCATTTGTAATCGCGACCCTAGATTCACATCAAATTTTTGGAGGTCATTTCAGAATGCCTTGGGTATAAACTTGGATATGGGTACTGCATATCACCCACAAACTAACGGACACAGCGAGAGGACTATTCAAACTCTCGAGGATATGCTGCATGCTTATGTGATCGACTTTGGAAATGGTTAGGTTAACCATTTTCCACTAGTCGAGTTTTCATATAACAATACTTATCATGCTAGCATCAAGGCTGCACCGTTCAAATCACTTTACTGTCAAAAGTGTCGTTCACCTGTTTGTCAGGCCAAAGTTGGAGAAGTTCAACTCACTGGTCCAGAAATAGTTCAAGATACAACCAAGAAAATCATTCAGATCAAGCAAAGAATTCAAGCCGCACGTGATCGATAAAAGAGTTACGCCGATTTAAAGTGTAAGCCAATGGAATTTCAAGTTGGAGATAGAATAATGCTTAAGGTTTCGCCTTAGAAAGGAGTAGTACATTTTGGCAAACGGGGGAAGCTAAACCCCAGATATGTTGGACCTTTCAAAGTGTTAGAAAAGGTTAGGGCCGTTGCTTATAAGCTTAAACTTCCTCAAGAGCTGAGTAAGGTTCACAATACGTTTCATGTATCCAATTTGAAGAAGTGCTATGCCGACAAACCATTAGCCGTTATGTTGGATGGACTCCATATTGATGACAAGCTTCATTTTGTTGAGGAACCAGTAGATATCATGGATCATGAAGTTAAACGATTGAAACAAAGCTGCATCCCAATCATTAAGGTTTGATGGAACTCTAGGAGAGGTCCTGAGTTCACATGGGAACGTGAAGACCAATTTCAAAAGAATTATCCGCATCTCTTCACAAAGACCGCACCGTCGTCAAGTGCCGCGTCTTAAGCCTTGAGGACAAGGCTCATTTAACGGGGGAAGACTATAACACCCTGTGTTTTAGGTCATCGTACGACGTCATTTATTTCACTATTTATTTTTAGTCTTGTACTCGTTAGCTTTTAATTTTTAAGTGTTAAGTTAAATCGCGTAAACTAAGAATGACCATTCAACGTAAACGGGCATCAAACAATTAAATGTTTACGTCAAGAAAGTGTTAGATAATTATTTGGAGGATAATTATTAAACTTTGCACATTTTATTTTTATTGGTTATGTAAAGTGTTTACGTTTCACGATAAAATACATTTAGGCATACCCGGAACCATCAAAACTTATCTATGCTTCAACAAATACCTATTTGTATACCCAATACTCAAAGTTTTATAAAACTTCACCTATGTTATCCATGTGGGCCAAATTTCATGCATAAGAAATAAACCAAACAATACAATCTACAAGTATTATATTTATCACTTAACTTACAACTTGCAACTACAAAGTTATTCTAGATTTTTATATAAAATATCAAGTTACCAACTAGTCTTTTCCCTCCTTATTTTCATGAGATGATTCACATCCTAGGGGACATTTAGAGCACATTTTACTAACTAAGGTACATGTATAACATGAGATTTATTAAAACAAAATGGCATGACTAGTGTTATGGACTTTAAACTTCCTTATTTCACTCTTAATGCCCCAACTGTCCCCCCCCCTTGTGTGTATACATATTCATGACTTTGCTTGCATATGGACTCTATTCTATTAATATATATAGGGTGCAAGTAATATAGAAAACACACACAACAC